>ML828161.1:58631-80899 GCA_009831015.1 Picea engelmannii | reverse complement strand
GGGGTTAAAAACACAAACTCATCATAAGCCTTACACACTTAAATGGATAAGAAATCATCATCAAATGCACATAACAAAGCAGTGCACAATCAAATTTGAAATTTCATCTAAGTATGTGGACGAAGTAACATGTGATGTAGTGTCGTTAAGAGAATGTGGAATGGTCTTAGGTAGTCCATATTTATATGATCGTAAGGCAATCTTCTAGAGAACAAAGAATCAATATCAATTCACCAAAGCAGGTCAAGATTATGTGGTTCATGCTCATCATGTTAAAGCAAATAAAACACTTCAAACAATGGAACAATTAAAGAAGGCAGTGCAAGCAAGCAACAAACCAATAATTGTTTCAAATGAAGTAATCGATCTTAAGCAAGAACAAGAAATGATTCTTGAATGGAAAATCAATCATAAGTTGCTCCAAGATAAGCTCATGTTGTGAAAATATTTCAAGTATATCAACTCATTTGTAGTCGTCTTTTTGATGCTATCATTAGTAATGTTGTCTACATGGATGATAGTGGCTTCAGTAAGATGTAACAGGGTTCAAATCGCTAACAATATACTGTTAGTTGTCATGATTGTGTTACAGTTGATCTTGATGAGACAGGTGCACAGGATAGAGTTTAGAGACAGAGGACAATCCGGGTGGCCTATCCCAAGTTTTTTGACTGGTCAGTAACCTTTTGGGGACCAAAAGGTGTTTTAGTGGGGAGGTGTTATCCAGAATTGGATCCAGTAGCCTGAAAGGGCTAAAAAAGGCTAAAAAATGAAAGTGCTCAGAATCCGACGAAACCAACGCCATTGTGTCCATCTCATCTTCCTGATTCTGGACATATATTTACTTCGTCAAACGAGCTTCGTATGAGAAAGATATCACATTCTGTTAGAAAACCCAAACAGGTAAAAAAAATGGGTGACTGTACAGTCTGTACAGTGCCACATGGCAGGCTGACTATATAGGCCGTACAACCATACAACTAACGTGGAAGCTTCTGGAGATCACACGTGGTAGATGATAGGGCATACAATAGGTGATTTGGACCAGTCAAAGGGTGATACATGTCACCACTATAAGGGTGACACATGGCACAGGCTCACGGTTCAGGTACAGTGGCATGCTGGCGTGGAAATATGGTTGTTGACTGGGTAGACACCTCGATAGACAGGTGGACGAATTAGTGTTTGAAAAGTGGTAGTTTTTGATTGGTAGTGGAGGTGCCACGTGGCCCAGTCATGGGCTGCCACATGGCACCCTCTGGTTGGCTCTCCAGTGTTGTGTAAAATTTTGGGGTCTCCACTGGAGTCTAACCCCCAACCTCCACCGTGCTACGGACTGGAAGGACTAGGCTAACCACCCGTGCCACTATTAGTTCTTAATAGTTATATGGAAATTAATATATTTATGTTTGATCAAACGTTTGGTTGGAGGCAGAAAGTGTTGGGGCTTCGCCCCAGCCCACGGTTTCATTATCTATGTGACCACAGAGCATGGAGCGAGGGGCTTACCATATGCGCGAGAGTTTGGATAAGGGCCAGCCCTTGGATTCTGTGACACCATGTAACCACCACTCGATAGAATCAGGGGCTATCCATACCAAAAGAGCACAGGGAGTTAAGGGGATATCCCATGGTCTTATGTCATGCCACAGGACCAGGAACCAACGAGCATGGGAAGGGTCAGCACATAGCCCAAGGGGCTAGCACTCGGCCACATGGCCCCATGTGACTAGAAAAGGGGGGCCCGCACCTAGGTAGAGGGGGCTAGGCCCTATTTTTATACAAAAGTGGGTTTTTTCCAAAGTTTAGTGGATTTTTATTGATTTTTATGCCTGTATTAGTGGATTTTATCCATTTTTGGGAGATGTTGGGCATTTTTGGAGCCCAAATTTTGGGAGGAAGTTGGGGATGGATAACCAACTTCAGATCTATATAAACTAGGCCTGTTTTAGGCCAAGGAGGATAGTCAGAGAAGAGTTATGTTGAAGGGAAGCCAAGCTAAAGCCATTTTTATACAGGGAAGTTGTTGAGGAGCAGATGCTTGCGGGCCATTTATGGGAGCTTTGGTCATCCATTTTGCGTGCCTGTTTCTTTTACTGGGTTCTAGAGATCTGGAAGAACATGACTAGATCAGTCTTGTAGCCAATTGACACTGCTGTGATGTATTTTCTGAGCTTTGAATAGAAATAAAGAAGCCTCCCCCACAAAGACAAAGGCCCAAAGACATAGGCAACGTTGTGCCGAACTCCGTTATCAATTCTCTTGTTATGGTTTTTTGTTTACTACTTCATTTCATATCTGCATATGTGTATATGGCTGTCATAATTCCTCTTATTTCCTCATTCTTTCATTAAGCTTATCAAATGGTTAATTAACACATGCAATTAAAAACTCAACCACAGTCATTAAAATATCTTTACGGATCACACCACTACTCAAAAAATACTAAGAGTTGGTTATTATTGGCCTACTTTGTTCAGAGATGCTCACACATATGCTAGAAACTGTAAAAATTTCCAAATAAGTGCAGGGAGGGAAACGAGAGCATTTGTCCCACTTCAATGTGTGGTCATTTCCAGTAAATTCGAGCAATGGGGGTTATATATCATAGGAGAAATTACAATGAGTTCTTCAAAAAAACATAGATACATACTGACCACCACAGAATATTTCATGAAATGGGTAGAGGCCATCCCTCTGAATCATGTAAACAAAAAGGTGGTGATCCAATTCATAGAATAAAAATTGATTATGAGGTTTGGTATGCCTTCCATCCTTGTTTTTGATAATGCTTCTTACTTTTCTTCCACCCTATTAATAGATTTTTCTCTAGACAAAGAAATCATAATCAGATACTCTGCAAATTACTATCCACAGGGGAATAGAGTGGCAAAATCACCCAATAAGAACCTAGTGAGAATATTAAAGAAAACAATTGCAAAAAAATAGAGGAATTGGCACATTTCACTTCATAGTTCCTTATGGGAAGATAGAGTAACACCCAATGAAGCTATAAGGAATTCCCCATACTTTCTGGTATACAAACAAGAATCCATTCTCTCGAATAGGCTATATCTACCGTCTCTTCAACTTTCTTACGATTCTAGAGGAAAACCCTCATCAATTACACAACAAAGAATTGATACCCTCCTCATGCTGGAAGAAGAGAGAGAGAGAGAAAAATTGAAGTTCATGGCTCATCAATAGATAGTTAAAAGGTGGTTTGATAAGCATAAGGCCAAAGAGAAGAACTTTGAAGAAGGAGACTTAGTCCTAAAATGGGACATAACAAATGATCCGAAGTGAAAACATTTGTAGTTTTAGAATCTATGGCTTGGGCCTTTTCAAGTAGCCAAGAAAATTGGGGTAGTGACTAGTCATGTATCGGTTGCAAAATATGAGGGGGGAACCTGACGCCCTCCCGATGAATGACCAAGCCCTGAAATAATTTTTTTGTTAAAAAACAAAAAAAAAATAACAATGTGTGTGTGTGTGCTTTCATGATGTTTTGTTTTCAGGTAGGTTGATTGTGGAGTGTATTTTTGTTTTTGTTTCGGGTTATAGTACTTATGCACTTTTTAATATTGTTTTTAGTAGGACATTCATTGAACTCAATTCATGCAATATGATGAACTTTGTTCCTGACTCACTGCATACATACAACACAAGAAGCGTTGGGATACCTACGGTTGTTTTAAAGGGGTTTCCTATCTAACTTGTGCAGATGAACAACCTTGGAAAGGTGATGAAGTGTCTTCCTAGTGTTCTGGTAAAACCTTAAGGGAAAGGTGGTAAGATGGAAAGGACTACATGTACCTCAAGACAGAGATAGAAACAAATTCACCCTAACCATCTCATTTTGCAAATAATAGATGTCCTCCTCTCCCGCTCACTCAACGCATTCTACTCAAATAAAATAAGCTATATCAAATGAGTGCACAGTAGGAGACAGTATAAAGATAACTCCATTGGGGCTATGGATTCTCGTTGGCAGTGGAGAATGGTCTTTGACGTTGGGGTCACTCCGTCGAGGCTATGGACTCTTGTTGGCAGTAGAGAAACATCGTGGAAAGTGAATGATGATAACTAAAGGGCCCGGTGCCATGCCAACAAATGCTTTACTCGACTCTTGTCAAAGGGTGCATGAGTCAGGGTTATGGGAAACGAAGGTGGAATAAAGGTTGAAACCCCACAGGTAGGCCCGGATGGACCAACCAAGGACTTTAAAATGGAAGGATAAAGAGGATGTGATAAAAACTAGTTAAGTTCTTAACCATATTTTTCATTAGTTGAGCCCAAGGTAGAAACAAATATTATGATTTCACCCAGTAAGTAACCATTTTTTGAGCACTCAACACACCATAAAAAGAATTTATCATTTTTTTTACTTTTTGGGTACCACTTGATCTTCTGCCCTATCTAATTCGATTTCATTTTGGGAAATGTTTTGTCTTTTTGTTATTTTCATGACTCTCGTTGCCTATTCAAGTTTGCTTGAAATTATGAAACCCCATGACTAAAATACCTTAACACTTGAATAAAGAATCGACAACCAAACACTTCACCCGACATGCTCAAGTTTGGCATCAGAAGGAATTCAATGAATAAAAAGGAACCACTTGAAAAACAATAGTTGTAGAGTGTCAATCTTCATCGACATCACCACAAGGAATTTTTGGTTTCCATTAAGTTTTTCATAAATATATCACTGATAACTTATTCCCCTTCGGCATCGGTAAAACACAGGCTGGAAATATGCTAACAAAGAATGAAAAGATATCGTCGATAGCCGATGCCCGATGTGCTTTATTGGGATCACGGAAAACTGAAGAAGATCGTAAAAAATAAATTTACCACGATAAATGTTATCCTCGATTGTCGATCCCTGATGCGTTTTCAACATCGGGACTTTTCAAGGGATTCGATCTGAAAGTGATTTGATTGGTTTTTTTGTCGATCACCGATCTTGGATGCTTTTTCCGCATCGAAAAGCTAAGGTTTGTTTTAGAATGAATAAATTAAGGAAATTCCTGACCTCGATTAATACATGTGAATTAAGTCACTGGTCTCCAACGCCACATGTCTTTACTAGGTAAGAGGGTCGTACAGTCTAGTTCTATCATGAGTTATTTTTGGTTCCCTGGGTTTGAGTCATACCTCCAAGTCAGCTTTGTTGCATCATCATTGTACGGTAAGATCGATCAACATAGTTGTAATATCCCTAAGGATGAACCCAATTGCAAATGTAAATACAAATGTACATAAGTTGGTGAGCTTATTTGATATCATTTTGGTATGGACATTTCATGGAATAGCGCACGCATTTACTGCGTAGTAAAATGAGGAAGTGTGCACATTCTGGGATATCACGTGTAGCATCTTAAGTGCGCACAATGTAGAGGCCAGAGACCCTTGTGTATCTGATATGTTTTATAGGCTGGTGAGCTAGTATTATAAGCTAGGATGCTTATTTTTTGATTAGGTGATAGATCCTAGATGTTAAAGGCCAATGTGTCTATTTTTGTACATATCTCATATTTAATATAAAATACATCACTGCGTGCAGACTGACCATGATAAAAGAGATGGGGGAATAAACTCCACTAGTTAGGGAAAGGGAAGAGGCTAAGTTAAGGAATATTATATTAATATTTATTAAATCATAAAGTATGGATAATTATGTTATCCTAAGTTCTAAGTTGGGGCCAGGTGGGCCAAAGTAGCTTCCGACATGACAAGTGTCAAGTTGGGGGCATGCATACATATTGTTGGACCTAGTTCATTTCAAGAAATCTCCATCATTCAGACCATCATCTTTTCCCTGATTAATCCATCATTGAGATATACAATCAATCATCTAGGAGGATTGGAGCCATTGATCTATCATTTTTATCTTCATGACTTTACCTGAACTCGTATCTAGAGCCTTCTATTGGGTAACTATTAGATTGGGAGCTGATTGAAGAAGCAAGTTGTCAGACCTATGGGATATTGAAGAGGTGGTTTATCAGGCCCATGAGTAATTCTATGGGTGAGAATTCCTGGGAATTGATTTCTCGAAGATGCTAAACTACAGGTGCAAGGCTCTGAGACTTCCTATCGGACTTGTTGTTGAAGCCCTGTAAGAGAAGTGGGGCAGCTGAGTGACTATTGAGGAGAGAAGGGGCACACTTCCTTGGGTGGGATAAACATGTGGGAATGAGGTATTGTAGGCTGTTAGTTGAGTGATCACCTGAGACAGATTCTTTCCTGTTGTTCATGAGCCTTTGGCCTGGTTAGGAACCCCTTTACCTGGGTGGAGTTTAGTCCCAGCTCAGGGGTGACTCACTCTTGAGAGTGATGAACAGTGTGGTATAAGGCTAGGAGGTTCGTGGAAGGTCTGCACGCAGTTGGTGATATTCTCACAAAGATAAGTGTCAATTGTGTGATTAATTTACATGCTACATTGTTATTCACGTATTATTTTTTTGGGTTTATCCTATGCATGATTATAGTTGTCTGTATGCTTATGGGTATTGCATGTATATGTTGCATGTATATGTTTTCTACTTTTCAGTGTGAATCCATTCATTTATGTAGTGTATTTTTCTATTCACATTATATATATATATATTAATCTTCCGCAAGAGTTCTGTGTATGCATATGTTTTAATTGCATGCAGTTAGAAAATTATATGAGATGTAACTTAGCTAGGATGCTAATCATGTTATAGTACATTCTGCACAGATAATAGATGTGTTCTCTGGTGTAGCGTGGCCCAACATGAATGGTTGGGGATGTTACAAATGAGTATCTGAGCATGAAAGCATGTTCAAGAGTAGCATGGCCTGGACTATTGAAGGCTGGTAATGTTACAAAGATGATTTGAGAGCTAAGTAAAGCATATGAGGAGTGGCATGTCCCGTTGGTGTGATGCCGGGGATGTTACAAATTGGTATCATAGCTTTATTTTTCAACACTGAGCCTGAATGGGCCGAGAAAGTTGAGTTGAATAAAAATGTCACAGAGGATTTAATGCAAAGTGGCCAAATTTTAGTTATACAACATCCATGGAAAAAAGTAACAACAATTGGGTAGAAATGGGGAAAAGCCCCAATTTCTATGGGTGGATTTATGAGAAAATGAAGAAATTCGGTCAAGCGATGAGATATTATTGAGTTAATATTTTTCCGAGAAAATTTGAACCTAGAATTGGTCGAATTTGAAGTTGCAGTGAAGCCATGATAGATGGAGCGGAAAATGTTAGCATGCAGGTGCATGCGGTAAATTGTGGCGCAGCGTGAAAGAATATGGTGTGCGGGTGTAGGCACTAAATTTGGCATTGTGCAAAGTGCACATGCATAAGAATGTGTGTGCAGTGTACACACACACACAATAAGGGCGCACAAGGTATTTGTAGTATTGGTAGAGCGCAGAGGAGTTTGGTTGGCGCATGCGCAATATGGGTATATGTTGTCGCACGATAGTTTAGTATGGTGCATGCAGAGTATTGATGCGCAGTGGGGACATATTGAAATTTGGAATGGTGAAATATATAGAGTGAAATTTATGTGGAATATCAGTGCGGGATACAAAAAATCCGCGCAATGAGTAATAGTGCAAGAACCAAAACTGTGCGCGATAGTTATTGGCGCACGACACAAAATGAACGCATGTTATTAGCGCAATAAAGAAGTGATACATAGTGGTTTTAAAGTGCACGAAGCATGATTTAATTGTGATTTTGCAGCACATGGAAAATATGAGAGCACAGATTGAAACTTGTGCACGCGAAGTTGTTTGAAGGGGGAAGAACAACAAAAATAGTGAAGGGTAAATTATAAGACCCCGACTAGCTCCATGAAGCCATAAATTTCTGCTCAAGAGTCGGAATTGAGCATGTGAGAAGGCATTGGAAAGGTCTTGGATGGTGGAATATAATTATACACCCATAAAATTGATTGGGAATTCAATGTTTCAGGAAATAATAAGAAATGATTCTGATAAATTATTCAACCAAACTGGTTCATATTTTTCATAAAATTACTGAAACAGTCAATCTGACAAGTTTTGTTGGATGCACATTTTGCAAAGTTAACAACAACTAGATCAGATCAAGATTAGTTTAGAGTCTAGAGTAATGGAAGAGACACTAGGAAATTACATCCATGATGATGAATTCATAGGGATGGATGTCCATTTGAGCATGGAAGGAACAAACTCCAATGGACATGGTGAAGAAAGGGATGAAAACATAAATATGGCAGACACCTTTAAAAATTTACAGAAGGATGTTCAAATCCATAAAGGTGATAATGAAAGGCTTATGAGAGCCAAGGAGCACCAATATGACTTTAATATGAAGTTATTGGAGAACTTGAATAGAATAGAAAATAAATTGGATAAGGAGAGTAGCTCGAGCAAATTAGGAATTCACAAGTTTCATGATGAGAAAAGAAAAACAAGAAGTGTTAGCAGGCATCACCACCACTCCCCAAGTAATTCCAATAAGAGATCACACAACATATCAATTCCATCCCCTTTCACAAAGTATGAGAGGTCTAGGGTGGATGAACTATGAGGATAAATGAACAAAATCAAACCTCCTACATTTGATGATGAGCACAAGAAGGACGAAGATGCAGATACATGGTTGTTGGGCATGAGAAAGTATTTTCATTTGCATAAGTGTTCCTCTCATGTAGAGGGTAGAATTTCCATCTATCAACTCAAAGGAAAATCATTGATGTGGCGGGATCAGCTTGTGCATGTGCAACACATCAAAGAGAAAAGTGTTACTTCGAGAAGATTCAAGAAGTATTTTGAGAAGAAATACTTGACTAAGAGATACTATGACAAGAAAATGAAAGAGTTCTTTGAACTCAAGCTTGGGAGTATGAAAATTGAGGAATATGAGAGAAGGTTTCTAGAACTATTGAAGTATGTCTCTTTCATCAAGGATGATATAGTCAAAAGTCAAAGGTATTTGAGTGGATTTCCATCATTCATCAATGAAAAAATATAGTATGATGATTCCAAGACATTGGAGGAGACCATAAGGTGAGCTAAATGCCTATATGATCAACAAAAATCAAGGCCAACATTCCAAAACGCTTGGGAAGACAAAAATAAATTCAATATGGATCAAAGGTAGAAGGGGTCTAAGCCACCATTCTTTAGAAATAGTCCACAAGGACAATAAACGCCTAAGGAACCCAGAACGATGGACACTAGAAGTCAAATGCCAAGGAAACCACCTATTTAATGTTGGGGTTGTAAAGGGGATCATATGTTCAGAGATTGTCCTCACAGAGGTGAAAAAGGGAGGACTATTGATAATGTACAACAAGCTGAAACAATGGAGGACATGGGAAGAAAGATACCCAAGATCTATGCAACCCTAGACAACAAGCAAGCATAATATCAGTCACATATGATTGAAGTGGAAGGTATGATCAACAACCAAACCATTGCTATTTTAATTAATTCAGGAGCTAGTCATAGTTATATTGATCCTAAGGTGGTTAAAAGTTTTCATTTTCCAAGAAGCAAGCATGGGAAATATTTTTTGGTGCAGATGGCTACAGGGGACAAAATAAAAGTTAATGAGATGGTTAAGTGATGTCTTATTGACATGAATGGACTGAACACCCAGGGAGATTTGAACAGCTTTCCTTTAGGTTCCTATGACTATCTATTTGGGATGGATTGGTTGGACCAACAACATGCCATCCTAGACTACCATAAAAGATCATTTACTTGCATGGATGAGGAAGGGAAACTAAGGAAAGTGTAGGGAATTCCTAGGGCATTAGCCATCAGAGATATTTCAGCATTGCAGCTGAAGAAATGTTACAGAAAAGGGTCTAAAAAAATTGCAGATCATTTGGTGGAGACACCTAGAGATAAGGTTCCAAATTTGGAATATTATGCAGTCCTAGAATATTTTGAAGATGTGTTCAAGGAGGTACCAGGACTACCCCCAAGGAGGGACATTGATTTCTCTATAAATCTAATGCCTGGAGAAACTTCAGTGTCAAAGACTCCTTAGAGAATGAGTACACCAGAGCTGATGGAGTTGCAAATGCAACTTGAAGAGATTCTGAAGAAGGGGTATATCCACCCAAGTGTGTCACCTTGGGGTGCCCCAATATTCTTTGTGAAGAAGAAATATGGAACATTAGGATTGTGCATTGATTTCATACAGTTGAATAAAGTGACTGTAAAGAACAAGTATCCTCTGCCAAGGATTGATGATCTTTTTGATGAATTGAAGGATGCAAAGATGTTTTCAAAGATAGATCTCAGGTCAGGATACCACTAGGTAAGGATTAAAGAGGAATATATCAGCAAGACTTCTTTCAGGACAAGATATGGTCATTATGAGTTCACAGTGGTTCCATTTGGGTTGTCAAATGTAATAGTTGTTTTCATGTGCTTAATGAATGGTGTTTTCCGAGAATATTTAGACAAGTTTGTCATTGTCTTTTTGGATGACATTCTCATATATTCTAAGTCATAAGAAGATCATGGACATCATTTGAGGATGGTTTTGCAAGTATTAAGGGACCATCAATTGTATGCCAAATTGAGCAAGTGCTCATTTTACCAGAAGAAAATTCACTATTTGGGGCACATCATTTCAAAGGATGGGATAGCAGTGGACCCTGAGAAGATAGAAGCCATTAGAAAATGGTTAGTGCCAAAGAATGTGACAGAGGTGAGATCATTCATGGGTCTTGTAGGATACTATAGGATATTTATAGAAGGATTTTCAAATACTGCACACCCAATCACTTCATTGCAAAGAAAGGGTGTGAAGTTCCAGTGGACATTGGATTGTGAAAAGAGTTTCCAACACCTGAAACAATTATTAACAACTGATTTAATATTAAGGATAGAAGACCCAAATGAAGATTTCATTGTATGCACAGATGCATGTAAAGAGGGACTTGGTGGATTCCTCAATCAAAATGGGTTTGTTATATGTTATGAGTCAAGGAAGTTAAAGGAGCATGAAAGAAATTATGCCACTCATGATTTGGAGTTGGAAACCATAGTACATGCCTTGAGGAAATGGAGACACTACCTCATGGGGAAAAGGTTTGATATGAGGACATACCACAATGGTCTGAAATATTTGTTTGATCAGCCAACTTTAAATTCTAGGCAAAGCATATGGTTAGAATTTCTAAGCAAATATGACATCTATGTAAAGCATATCAAGGAGAAAGAGAACAAAGTGGTTGATGCTCTCAACATAAGAGTGCATGAAATGCATGCTACAACCATTATCATATATCAATCAGATTTGAAACATATAATTATCGAGACTACCAAATCAAATTTACAATACAAGAATTTTGTGGCAAAATTACAACAAGGTAATTTGCAACAGAAAATTGAAGAATACAAGCTAGTTGAGGATGAAATTCTCAGGAATCGAAAAATATGATATTACGAGAAATGTATAATGTGCCTTATGTTGGGCACCCAGGATATCATAAAACTATTGCAAATGTCAAGAGCCAATATTATTGGCCAGGCATGAAGAAAGAGGTTGTTGATTTTATTGCCAGATGTTTGGAATGCCAAAAAGTAAAGGCTGAGCATAGATACCCAACTAGTTTTCTACAGCCATTACCCATTCCTGAGTGGAAATGGGAAGTTGTAACCATGGATTTTGTTGAAAAAGACCTTGATTTTTTATTCTCAAGCATAAAAGATTTGTTTTTTTTTTGAGTCTTTACATTTTTCAAATTTCTTAAAACAAGAGTTTCATCACCTATGAATTCGCGATGCCTTTTATTGTTTATTTTTGGACAAGGTAAAAAATCTAAACAAATATAAATTTTCCAACACTCTTTGAAACAATATTTTAACGGGAAATAATTTAAAATTTAAGGAATTTTAATTTAAACCCAAAAAAATAATAAAATTAAAATAAAATCGGGATTCCGAGTTTCGCATAAACAAGTGTTTGATGCAAATTGAATTGCGAAATCCCGATCCCTGATTTCCTGATACTTTAAGACTTAATTAAAACATAAATTACTTAATTCAGAATTAAAAGGGTTTAAAGGTTAAGTTAATCACGTCGTGATATCGGGATTCACGATTTTATAAGATCAAATAATCTTGTCATTGTGTTTCCCGATTTCCCGATTATGCGATACATTTAATCCTTAAGTAAAGTTTTGAATTAATCTAATCACCACTAAGAATGATTAAGAGTTAAATAATTACATCGCGATATCGAGATTCACGTTTCTATGAGAAGCATGTTTCATGTTATCAGATTTCCCGAAATCCCGATCACAAAAATCTCGACTCATAATTCATTTTTGAAATAAACTATATCTGTTTTGGTATTAATTTTCGATTAATAAGATTGATTAAGATAAGTTAAAACGTGTTTTAAAGAAATAGGTCATCGCCATTTCGCGATATCGGGATTCACGGTTTTATGAGAAGCATGTTTCATGTTATCAGATTTCCTGAAATCCCGATCCCTGATTTTCCGATTAATGAAATCCCGAAAAGGTCTAATGTTGATCAATTAAGATACTAAAAATGTTTTAATTTAAAATAATACATCGCGATTTCGACAATCGGAGTTCTTCGATGACATATTTCTTCGACATCAAAAGTGTCGAAATTCTGAAAATCAGATTTTCAATTTTAACTCAAGATCAACGCTAATTAATCATCCTTCTAAACAAGGCTTAAAGTTAAACTTTCTTTGAATGTCCTTTAATGCGTCATTGTCTAATTTAGTAAATTTCTATTATGTTTGAAAACACCGAGAAAGCCTAGGTACAAACATTAAATGCATATCTTCGGAAATATCTTTTGCATTAAGAGCTTTAACTTCGTAACAGAGGTACAAATCTCAATGTTTTTATGATATATTCGAAATAAATATTTGAAACGTCTATATTTTCATTTCGAAGCTAAATCACTCTCTGTTACAGGTTTTCAAGTTAAACACATAGCTATGGCACCCAAAAAGGCATCGAAGAAAAATGAAGATCAACTAGAAGGTGATATTATCTCCGATACCACTGCATCCGGAGTACACTCTGTCAAATCATGGACTGAAATTTCTGAAAAACTGGAGGATGAGCTTAAATATGCAGCCACTAATTCATAAAATCACCTCCGAGATATTGCCGAGTCTGAGCTTCATAAGGTTTCTGCACATCCAATATTTTTGTCATATACCGATATGATCGGTTGGGCACTGGAAAAAGTAGATGTCCCGACCAGAAGCATTCTGAACGAGAAAGGAGTTTTCATCGGCTCATTTAGGCTTGAGCATATTCAATTAATATATAATCTCTCGCCCAATTATAGAAACACTTTTAATTATGCGTTTTTAGCCGAGTTTCAAAGAAAAGAATGCATTGAAGTGGGACAAACATACCCTGACATGATTAGAGGATGGGCCACAGATGAAAACAATTTTAGGGTTGATTTACATGGAGTTTATGCCACAGCTTCCTTAAACAAATATATGGTTTATGTAGCAATGATGTTATGTAGACTTTTTGGGAGAAAGGATCCTTGTCACTTTCATGCAGATTGGACACCTTTTTTAGAGGAAGTTTCAGAGGGACGCAGTTTTAATTGGCACAAAATTTTATCAGATAACATCACATCAGAGGTTGTGAATTACAAAGAAGCTAGGTCAAAAGGACAACCAATGTCTTTTTATATGTCAACTTATATCATGGATGCCATTTGTTTTATGACTCCTTTCCCATTAATGAATTGGAGTTGGAATGTTTCTTGCCCAGAGCCTGTTCATAAATACCATTTAGTTCTCTGGGAAGAAAACACAAAAATGTTTTTTATGATGTTTGTCATTATGTAATTATCCCTCTGCACAAAATATTCTTTGGATGCGAACCCCCTCGCATTTCGAATACCATCATAGAAAACCTCAAGTCAGTTGTTGACTGGTTCATTGAAGAAACTTTTTCCTATGTTAGGGTTTATGGCTGTTCCATTCCACCTCACGCACTCCCAAAAATTTTACCATACATGTTGATATGCAGAGAAGTGGCTTATCAATTAGTCAAGGGTGGTATTGGGTTAGAATTAAAAGCTCAGCAAAAAAAGGCATGGCCATCTTTTCATGTTTATGTCGGAAAATTTATTTTATTAAACTTAGGCCATTCTAAGGCAGAGGCCGAGTCATTGGATGAAGTGAAATTGGCAAGCATAGAGAACAAGAAACATGACCCTTACCAAATAATCAGTCGGCATTACATACAATGTAATTTAAAAGCATATGAACATGAAATTTCTATCTATGATGATGTTTTCAAAAATGTTAAGTCTTATGAGGAAGTGAAAAATAGGGTGCAAGCCTTGTCACCTGAATCACGGGTGGGGTTTACATATTTCCAAAGACATAGACGGAGTTGCCTGCCAAATATTTTACAAGGTGAAAGGTCGACTTCATTACCAGAGCAAGAAACAAATCCTCTAGGGTTTGAAACTGATATTCAGGATAAGCCAAGTGGAAAAGATAAATTGAAAGATCATGAATTACCTCCTCAGAACACAGAGGGTTCCCAGACAAAAGAACCAAAAACAGGAAAGGGAAAAGGACTGGAAACAAGTCCAATAGTTCTTGATGATATTCCAGAAAATGTTGGAGGAACAACTTCAAAGGAACTTGGCAGTCCTATCACAACATTGACTCCACTACATTCTACTTTCGGAACCCCTCATGAAGGAGTTCTATATGTAAGTGACCTAGAGCCAATCTCAAGAGATGAAATCCCCTCATCTGATTATTTTTTCAGTAAAAAACAAAGAGTTGTCTTAAAATAGGAAATTCATCCTATAGGAGAAAGAACGATCAAAAGACATAAAATTATCATTGATGGAAAGAAACTCAAAGAAGGAGAATTCGCTACAGAGTTAGCAGGAACCATGGGTGCTATAGAATCAACTAACATGTATTCTGTAGGAAATCTAACAACTATGCTTGAGAAAAAGGATCAAGAAATAATACAGTTACAAGACAGATTAAAGGAAAATGAAAGAATTATTGGCTGGGGGATACAAAAGGGTCTAGAACAAGCTAGACTCAAATACATGCAAGAAATCAAAAAGTTGAATAAAAACCTGGATGAGGCAAAACACATGATATAGGTTACGCAAGAACAGGTTCAAAAGTTGGGTGATGAAAATAATTTTTTGCAAGATAAGATTATTTCAATTGCTAACCAGGTAATTGAAATCGAACAATTAAGGACTCAAGCATCAAAAATATATACAAAAATAGAAGAAGAACAACAGAAAGTATTTTGCAATCTGGAAATGATCCAGAACTATTTTCAGGAATCAAATAGGTCCATGGAACAAGTGTTCCAGAAAGAAAGAGAAGCCAAAGTAGCGAGGATTACATTTCAGAAAGCAGTTACTTTTTCATTAAAAGATGAAATTAAGAAAAATCAGAAATTATCTATTTCTGGATAGATGAAAGGAGAGGTAATGATAAAAGTCTAGGAACCGAAATTGGCAGAATATAAAAGAATCACTAAGGAAGTCAATGAATACTGTCAAAGGATCTTTAATCTCCTTGAACAAGATTCATTAAATATTGGGGTAGACGGTTGCTCAGGGTTATTAGGAAAAATCAACATTGTCAGGCATCAGCTGAAGTCAAGAGAAGAGCTCGAAGAAAGGAAAGCAAAAATGTCAAATATTAAATTGGTCAACATTGCAGAAATAAATAAGTGGATGGTAGTTTCAATTTTAAAGTTGGAAAATGTTAAATTCATAGATAAAACAATAGGAAGTCAGTTACCAGACTTACAAAGAATATTTTTCTCTTTCGAAGCAAATGAGATACCTGAAGTTCCCAAGATATTAATAAACATTTTGGGCAAATGTGTTCATTGCGTTGAAGAAGAAAAAGAAAGTTCATCAACGCAAAATTAAAACTTTAAAGATATGTTTTTTTTATTAGAATTTTGAAAGAAATTGTAAACGGTTGACATTATTTTATGTAACTATAATATTAGGGAGTTGGTTAGTTACCAACAAGAAACTTTGATAGAAATGTATAAATATAATTTCAATAGGCGGAGCAAGGGCTTCAAAATTTTTGGAGAAGGCAAACTTTTGTAATATCAGCTTTAAAGTTTATCGGAATATAAACCGCAAACAAGATCCTGGATCCTGCAACTTTGTGACAATGTTTCCTCCCCTGTTTATCATGCTTTGTCAAATTTTCCATTTAATGTGTGTTTCTAACAAGTAAATCAATTTGAATTTATATACATAATTGTTTATTATTCCAGATTGGTTTGGATGTTGAATGTATTACAGTCTCTCCTCTGAGATTACTTTAGTAATTTTAAGACCTATAAAACCTTTTGTTCCTTAATATTTCACTCTATTAGAAATCTTGTTTTTCTTTCATCATTGTTAATTGAAATATAAGATTTTTTCTGGACAAAAGCCTTATATTTCTATGTATTGTGTTTCATTGTTTACAATTCAAAAATTGTTACAAAACCAGGAAACGACCTTGAATGTGTTTTTACATTACTGTTTTAGATTTTAAAGTTGTTTTTATTAATATCATCTCTGAAAATATGAAGTAACCAATTGATAAAAAACCTATTTACAAACCTTTTAAAACCCTATCACCCATGATAGTCCCTAGTGGTAGACAACCTAACGTAGAACCTGGTCTTTAGGATCAAACCAACATTGCCCTAAGTTTATTCAATACTATATTACAAACAACGACAAATAGGGCTGAACTAGAAAGATCATGGGCTGCTATTGAGCGAGACATTAGCATCCAAGAGCAACAGGAAGCAAGATAGAGACAATTGAGAAACTGAATCTGATCTAGTCTTTCTTTGATTCCATATTTTCAAATATTTTCTTTAAATCATTTTCGGATGCCTTGACAGTATGTTTTATAGCTTTAAAACATAAACTCAGGAACAACATATTTTTTGGCGCTGTTGCCAAGGAGCGAAGAAACGAATCATTTCCTTGGGAAGAACGACATTGACACTTTTTGTTGTTGATAGTGAACAAGAACATAAAAATTTCTAAGGCTAAATTATCTTTCACTTTGCAACTCCACATCAAATAAACTGGCTAGTAGCCGTAAAAACACCAGAAAAAACCCGGATAGCAAACAGACCTCGCCAGTCTCTAATCCGTAGAAAATCTTAAAATCAAGAAAATCAATTAAACAAATCCTTTTATCAACTTATACTATAGACCAACCTAATTTTTCACAATTGAACTCATCAGAAACCTTTGAAAGATCACTTTCACTTCCCCCTTCTTTTGATAATTTCTCTTTTCCCAAAGTTTCGTCTCTAGTTTTCCGAGAATCTTCTCCACACAATGTCCAAACTTCAGTCCCAAATTTAACCATGGCGGCACAAGGAAGTGCTGGAGCTGGAGGTGGTGCTCCTGGAGGTGGTCAAGTACCACTTCCCAGAATTTTTTCCAAAGTGGATGCTAGATATGCTACTCTCATTCTCCCTATTCCCCTTCATGATATTCCTAAGAACTATATGAAGAGCCTCCCGAAGTTTACAGGGGAAGGTGATTTAACCGCACATGAACATATAAATGTTTTCGATCAATTTGCAGATATACTAGGAGTTGAACATGAAGATGTGTATTCTAGATTACTTGTTCAAACTTTTGAGGGACAGGTGAGAAATTGGTTTTGATCCTTACCAGCTGGATCATTAAGATCCTATGAGAAGATTGAGAGTGCATTCATCAGACAATGGGGTGAGAGGAAGGATCACTTCTACTATCTAACCGAATTTAGAGCCCTAAAAAAGAAAAACTCTGAGTTAGTGCTGGAATTCACACAAAGGTTTAATAAATTATATAATAAAATTCCAGCTGAAGTTAAACCTTCACAACCTGCAGCCAAAGTAACTTATGCTGGTGCTTTTGATCCTGAATTTTCTTTACTATTAAGGGAGATAAGATCATTAGATCTCTCTAAAATTAAAGATGATGCAGTTGAAATCGAATCCAATATGATGGCATCATGTAAGCTTAAAGCAAAGACCAACACTGGAAATAAAGAAAATAAAAAATTTAAAGAACAAGGTGGATCTTCAGGGTCAGGAAAATCTTCTCGAGATAGAATAGATGAGATGGCTAGGGTCATTCAACAACTCTCAAACAAAATTTTGAAAATGGAGTTAGAAAAACCCCGAAGAGATAATTTTCCCAAAAATGATTTTCGAAAAAATCCTGAACCTCAGGGACCACATAAAACGATAAAAAATGAAGATAAAAAAATTCAAGCACCTTTTAAGAGTGAAGATTACATTGGAGAGGAAGATTTCGGTGATTTTGAGGCACTAGATGAAGATATTAGTAATCTTGGTGATGATAATAAGTCCCCTTATTTATCTAGACAGGTTTATGAAGCATCTTTGAATAACGAAACAAAATCAGAAGATAATGTTAAAAATAATGTCACTGATGATTTTACATATCAAAATATCGCAGATGATATTATTGCTGACTTACAAGGAAAATACAATCTAAGACTAAGAAATAAAAATCTCCCTAATGTTCAAACAAAAAAGGGTTTGTTGAGAAATGATACCGATGAGGTAAACCCAAAAGTTGCAGATAAAGAGTCTACAAAAAGAAATACAACTGATAACATTGTACAGTTAGAACCAGTAGTAACAACCCCTGTAAATACACACGCCCCGATAAAAGAAAATAAGGTTACATCTCAATGTAAAACTGAGAAAAAAATTATGGAAGCCCTACACATTGAGAATGACAAGGCCCTAGGCAACTTTAACTTGGAAAACGAAATAAGCAAGTTCAAAATTCCTATCCCACTTGTCGAATTAGATAAAAATCCAGTATACCGAAAACAAATAGCTAAAATGATTAATTTTTCTGAAGAGGAAAGTCAGGCCGACGCAATTAACTTAGAAGATGACAAGCCTATCCTTGTTTTCGGTCCACACGTTGAAGGTACAAGAGATACAGTGGCTCCTTTTTATATTACACTAACTCTTTTTGACCACCTATTACATAATTGTATGTTGGATTCTAGAGCTTCTCATAATGTTATGCCTAAAGCAATAATGGAAAAACTTGGTCTCAAAATCATAAGACCCTATGGTGATTTGTATTCTTTTGATTCAAGAAAAGTTAAATGCATAGGGATGATCAAAGACCTAGTGGTAAATTTGGCCTAGATGCCTGCTAAAAGTATCCTTATGGATGTAGTAGTCGTCGATATCCCCCCAAAATATGGAATGCTATTATCTAGATCATGGGGCGCTACGCTTGGAGGATCCCTCCAGCTAGATATGACATACGCTACAATCCCTATTTTCGGAGGACAATTCACTCGTCTTTACAGGGAGACTCGGATGGAATTCACTATAAGCGACCCAAATAATCCTAACAATCATCCAATGTATATTGTCGACCAAGATTTAGGCAAATGTATATTATCGTTAGATGATGACTTCTAAATAGATGTTGATGATAAATGTACAGAAGAAAAAATTCAAAAAAAAGAAATAGAAGAAAATGTATATAATACTGGTATATGGAAAATATTTTTTGATGGTGCTTCCTCCTATCTTGGAGCTGGGGCTGGAGTACTTCTTATTGCTCCTGATGATCAATTTGTGATTCCTTTCTCTTATAGGCTCCAGTGGTATATATATTGTACAAATAATGTATGTGAATATGAGGCTTTAGTACTTGGTTTAGAAGCTGCTAGAAAAATGAAAATTAAAAATCTTGAAGTCTTTGGTGATGTTGAATTAATTATAAAACAAGTAAATCGACAATATCAAGCTAAACATCCTAGTTTAAGGTCTTATAGAAATTGTGTATGGGATTTAATTGAGAATTTATTTACTTCTATAATTTTTCATTTCGTCCCTAGATCCGAAAACCAACATGTTGATGCTTTAGCTAAAGCTACATCAACTTTTACACCCCCGACGAATTTTAATTTAAAATACCATATTCAAATGAGACATCGTCCTTCAATACCAAATAATATAAAACATTGGCAAGTTTTTGAAGACGATGAGCAACTTAGAAAATTTCTTGAATCTTTAGATGAATTTTCAGAAACATATAACGATCAGGAGAATCAAAATGATCCTATTTGGATCATGCAAGAGGGGGAAGATGCAAAGGAATTTCATGATAAAATCACTAATCACCGGATGTTGGTTCTTAAGAACAATCAAATCCCCAAAGGTCTGATCCCTTTGGAAAGACTCTTTAATAAAGATGACATTCCTTCTAAAACTACTCTACAACCTCAACCAGAAGAGGTGGAAGATTGTAACATAGGAACTATAGATAACCCCAAAATGGTTAAGTTATCTAAATTTTTATCAGTAGAAAACAAAAAAAAATACACAGAGTTGTTGAAAAAATATAAAGATGTGTTTGCATGGTCAATATGAAGATTTGAAAACATATGACACTTTGGTGATAGAACATAAAATACCACTTATACCAGGTGTCAAACCTTTCAAACAAAAACTCAGAGAGTTTAACCCAATTTTATTACATGTCATTGAGAAAGAAGTTAAAAAAAATTTAGACGCTAATATTATTGTTCCCTTAAGATATTCTGATTGGGTAGCTAATCTAGTCCCAGTTAGAAAGAAAAATGGGGAAATTAGATTATGCGTCGACTTCAGAAATCTAAATAAATCTTCTCTTAAAGATAATTATCCTCTACCAAAGATGGACCACGTTCTTGAAAAAGTAGTAGGGGCCACTAGAATGTCCATGATTGATGTCTTTTCAGGTTATAATCAAATTGCCGTTAGTGAGCCTGATAAGGAAAAAACTGCATTTACCACTCCTTGGAGTACGTTTATGTATGATGAAATACCATTTGGACTAATGAATGCAGGAGCTTCTTTTCAACGAGTGATGGATGTCGCTTTTGTTGTCGAACGGGATAAGTTTGTAGTTATATATCTGGATGACCTTACTGTCTTTTCGAAATCAGATGAAGACCATATGATTCATCTAAAACAAGCTTTTGAAAAATGTCGTAGGTTTGGTCTATCATTAAATCCTAAAAAGTCTCATTTCGCCATGCAGGAAGGCAATTTGTTGAGTCATATAGTATCCCGAGATGGAATCAGAATCGATCCTAAAAGAGTAGAGGCTATAGAAACATTAGCTATTCCTAGGAATGTTAAAGAAATTCAATCATTTTTAGGAATTTTTTTTTTTTTGAAAAGATTTGTTCCTAACTTCGCTGAAATTGTTAAATTAATTACAGATATGCTCAGAAATAACAATGAAGTAAAGTGGACAGCAGAAGCTAAGGCATCCTTTTCCCACATTAAAAAATTCACCAGTTCTAGCAAGTCCAGATTATCTTAAACATTTTCTCATTTTTTCATTTTCCTCTGAACATACGCTTGTTGTTGTACTCCTTCAAAAGAATGAAGAATATTTCGAGAAACCCATAGCCTTCTTTAGTAAAAGCCTCCGAGATGCAGAACTTAAATACAATATAATGGAAAAGAAAGCTTACGCCATGGTAAAAGCGTTGAAATCTTTCAGAACGTATGTATTACATTCTAAAGTCATTGCATATGTACCCACTAGTGCTGTAAAGGATATCTTGGTTCAAGCAGACAGTGATGGTAAAAGAGGTAGATGGCTTGCAAAAATTCAAGAGTTTGACTTGGAGGTCAAACCAACTAAACTAGTAAAAGGACAGGGTTTAGCTAAACTTCTAGTTGAATCAAATTTCAAGGCTCTTGGGATAAACAATGCTCAAGAAGAAGAAGGATGGATAGATGTGAATGAAATCGATGACCAAATAATCCAAAACAAGATCGAGGACAAATTCACTTCGTCACATTGGTATAAAGATATAGTAACTTACTTATTAACTTTGAAATGTCCAGATGATCTGTCACCTTCCAAAGCTAGAACACTGAAGTTGCATGCAGTTAAATATTGTATTTCTGAGAAATGATTATACTGGAAAGACCCACTTGGTTTCCTCTTAGTCTATTCGACAACACAGGTATTCCAACAGCGGACGAACACCTTCAGTAACCGCTCACATAACCAGATCAAAGATCAACACACCGATGTTTTCATGTGGTAAAACCCCTACGGGAAAACATCCACGGCCCTATCCAATGCGGCCACTTGGAGCAGTTTATTAATGCAAAGAAAAAGATTACAGAGAGATTTTACAAGAGAGTTTCTCACAATCGATCATCGGCAAATG
>ML828161.1:19425-42041 GCA_009831015.1 Picea engelmannii | reverse complement strand
TTATACTACAATATCCATATTTTGGGGTGGACTTCTTAGATGATCTGGAGATGGTGTTACCCCCAGGAGAGGTGTTCAACAACAAACGTATGATGTGATTTTTGATGGTTTGATATTTATATAGTATAGCATGTTTTTTATGTATAGATGGACGTTGATGCTACCATTGTTTTGTTGTGTGTGCATATGTTGGACCTCACAGGTACAATTTTGAGTTGGTTAGAGTGTCAGCTCGTCCGGGGCCAGTGAGACCTCCATAGGGAGAGTCACGGGTAGGAGAGAGATGGCAACGAGATGATGCTAGGGTGAGACCTGCTAATGATGAGAGAGAGGATAGGTGACACCGGTTTCATGATCCTAGTGTAGGGCCATCACATGCTCCTCCGATGGAGGCCGAGGGAGAGTTCGAGGATATTCATCATCACTTGGAGGTGGTACTATAGGGAGTTCCTGAGGGCATGTGGTCATTGATCCTATATGAGGGGTTCCTAGATAATTGTGTGGCTTTTACAATAGCATGGAGGACCGTGTTTCATAGAGAAGTTGTAGAGGGGGTGACGATGACTGGGCAACTGCCTCCAGGACCTAAGGGACCCCTAGCTGGTGGGGCCCCTCCTCCAAAAAGAGGGCTAGGTGGTGGATCTCTAGAGGCGCCATGAGTGCCATTGTATTGATGTTTGTTTTGTATCTATATAGGATGGTGATCCCATTTTGTATATGGTGGTGTAGCACCGTTTTGTATCTATCGGGGTAAGGTGGTTTACCTACCTATGAATGGTGTACTTGATGTATTATTTATTGTAAACACTGATGACACATTGACTAATATATATATATATATATATATATATATATATATGTATGGATATACATTTTTTGGATCTTTGTGGTGTTTAGTTGTGTTGATGTTTTTTGATGATCTCTAATCTATATGTTGTGATAAACTGTTAATGATTTATGTATGCGTATTGGTATTTTGATGTGATAAATGCCAATCTAACACTTGGTTAGCCATATTATCTTCTATTTGATTAAATTGTCTTAGAATATGTGTAAATGTGATGGAATCAAAATTTTGAGATAAAAGTCTAACTTGTAGGTATTTGCGGAAGAGGCAAGGATCGCGGACATGGTAAGCATTGTTGAGCTGGAGGACAACTAGTTGGGAATCTAGTAGAATGTTAAGGTGATGAATATGGTGATGGTTGTCTTCAGCGAGGAGGTTAATGACAACTATGTAATCTTCTTGGTTATTGTTTGTTGAACCTAAACATATGCTGCTGGAGTGGAGCAGTTCATGTGAGGGTGAATAGAGGGCCTAAGCAGTCGAAGTGAGATTTTGTGTCCAACAACTAGCTCCATCGGTGTAACCAATGTGGTATGCTAATGGAGGGGCATCTATCAATAAAAAAAATGATATATTAGACCTAAGCTATGGAATAAAGAAAATTAAAAACTCTACAAAAAATATACAAAAATAAATAGCCTAGTGTAGAATGGCTACACTCAAGCATAAAATCTCTCTATGTACAACCGATTGACAGGTTCTTTGAGATGGTGGCCTTAGGGAGAGGCCAGAATGTATGTGCCTTTAGTGAGGCAATGTTGGATGGTGTAAGGTCCATGCCAAAGTGACTCGAATTTTCCATGGCTGAGGGTATCGTGAGCAAAATCATAAGCAAGGATGGCATCGCCTTCATTGAATGAGCAAAGTTTGACATGGCGATCAAAGGTGGATTTTGACCATTTTTTGGCTGCCTCATTGTTCTGTAATGAAGATCCATGATCCTCATCCAGGGACTGTAAGTTCAACAAACGTTGCTCCATTGGAGCAATGTCAGGTAATAGCTCAATAGCGATGCGTAAGGTGAGAATTTCACACTCGATGGGAAGAGTGGCCTCGACCCCATGGACTATATGAAATGGTGTGAAACTAGTGGCAGTTTTCACTATTTTTAAATAATCCCATAGCATGGAAAATAACATATGATGCCAATTGGTCTTATGTTTATTAACCGTGAGATGCAACATGGTTTTGAGGACCTTGCTGACTGCTTCGACCTGTCCATTTGACCGAGAGTAGTATGGGTAGGAAAAATCATGGGAGAAGCCTACACTGGATGAAATTTCGATGGAAATCTCATTCTCGAAGTGTTTCCTATGATCGAATACTAGCTGTAGTGGGACTCTAAAGCGGGATATGACATGGTTGAAGAAGAAGCGTGTTGTGGTGTGAGCGATGTTGTTAAATGTAGACATGGATTCAACCCACTTGGTGAATTAATCGATTGGAACAACAATGTATTTGTGTCCATTGCTAGATGGAGGGTTGCAAGTCATTAAATCTATGCCGCATTTTCTAAAGGGGTTGATAGTAATGACCAGGTGTAGAAGAGAATTTGGTGCTCGTGCTTTGTTGGCATAAATATGAAATTTGTCACATCGCTTCATAGTGTGGATGAAATCGTGAAACAATGTAGGCCAAAAGTAACCAACGCGAATGATTTTCTGAGTAGTTGACATCCTTGAAAGGTGGCCCCCGCAAACACCATTGTAGCAGTAGTTCAAGACTTGATCAACCTTGTCAATATTCAAACATCGACGGAGTACAGTGTTGACCCTCGCTGATATAATATGTTGCGCCTCTTTTGTCACCTAAATGAGAAAAATAGAGGTGCTTACAAGCTTAGTTGGGTTAGCTAAGCAAGACAATAGTAAAGGAAAGGGTTAGAAGAATAAACATAAAAGAATAAGCTAAGAATTAAACTAGGAAAGGAAAAAACAATTAAACTATTGTGCATAAGGACATAAGAAAAAGAAACAAACAAGACTCATGTCACCAATGGAAAGGATTATATTAGTGAAAATAAAACACCAAAGAAAAAGGGGACTTTGGGTCCCTTATTCCTCCAAGGGAGGGCTCTTGGACCCCCAAGATTGAGCTCTTCTTACAACTTGAAAAATTGAAAGAAATGGTGAAAGAATCCCAATATAACCCACTCAAAAGGTGATGTGGATTGCCCAAATGGAATGGTGCTAGTATGCTCTTGATGAGAAAAGAGGTTTCCCCAAGAGAATAGTAGCAGCATAACCTTGCAAATGAATTCCTTGAAGATGTAGTGCACCCATGGCCTTGTTTTATAGCACCACTTTGAGATATTGTGCAACCATCTTTTAGTGTGAAAAGGGGTTGTTTAGGGAACCTTTCAGTCTTTGACCAGCCACCCAGCTGGATCCAGCTGAGATTTGGATGTCAAATCGACTTGGAAGATAAACCAGAAGTGGGTGGGAGGCCGACCAACATCATAAATGCATTGTTCTTATGTGTGCACAGCTTTTAGCATCCACAGTCATGCATCATGTGCATGTGAACTTTTCCTATGTTTCTTGATGGTGCATGTGCACACGCATCCTGTATAGTCATAGTGCATTCTAATTTTATAACTAGTTGTATAGTTTTGGACCTTTTGGAAATGATTTTTGGTAATTTTTGTCCAGGGGTGAACTAATAGTTGTTTGAAGATGCTGGATTCCTATAACCATTTGCGAACAAAATTTTAGTGATAACATAAGATATCACTGATAAGTAGGTAGTGGGGATCCTGGTGACGAATATGTCAATGATCATCTCGAGAGAGGTGGTTTTCGAATTTATGTGTTCGGAGGTAGACGAGAATATCGTCGTACTAAGGGTCATCCGAGGGGACGTAAAAGAGATTTTTGTCAGGGAAGTTGGTATTGATGGGGGTATTGGTAGTATTAGAGGGAAATGTTGTGATGAATTCGGTGAGGATGAGGGATTTCCTTCTTTTGAGTGTTGAAAAATCAAGGTTTCACTCCTGAAGGATGATGATTTTTCGGTGACTGAGCAAGTATTGCATCGGGTTGGAATCTTCTATGACTTTGGTAGTTCGAAGAAAGATACAATGGTGCAATTTTTGGACTGTGAGGACAACTAGAAGGGCCAATTTGTCTTCATTATTGTATTTCAAGGCTATCCCTAAAATATTTTTACTAATGTAGTAAATGACATGCTCATGATCATCATCCCCTAGTTGGAAGAGAACTCCTGCTACTGAGGTAGCTGAGGCCGAGATATAGAGGATGTAATCATGGTTATAGTTAGGTGGACTAATCAATGGGGCATTGGAGAGGGTCGCTTTAAGATCATCAAAAGCAGTTTGGGCATGTTCATCCCATTGGAATGGATTGTCATGACATAAGAGGCGAAGGAAACCATGTTCCCGAGTAGTGCAATCGGGGACAAAGCAGTGTAAAAAGTTAGCTTTTCCTTGTAGGCTCTGAAGTTGGTGTAAATTCCATGGTGGGGGAATTTCCATGATGGGTTGGACTTTGAGGGGGTCAACTGTAATGCCATGTTGGGAAACGATAAACCTAAGGAGGTTCTCAACAGTGATGTAGAACACACATTTGAGGGGATTCAAGGGGATGTTGTACTGATGACACCATTGGAAGATGATTCATAAGTCATTGAGATGTTGATTGCATTTTTTGGAGTGAGCGGTGAGATCATCCAAGTAGGCGAGAATGATTTGAGCCAGATCATGAAAAATGTATGTCATGGCACATTGGAAAGTGGCTTTTGAGTTCTTGAGGCCAAAAGGCATGACACAATACGCAAAATTTCCCCAGCGGGTATTGAATGTGGTTTTGTACTGATCAATTGGGTGAATTTGGATTTGGTTGTAGTCAGAGAAACTGTCCATGAAAGACAGGGCCTTGTGACCAGTGCAATCATCGATAATTTGGTCGATAAAGGGAGTTGGAAAGTTTTCCTTGGGATAGGCATGATTGAGATCATGAAAGTCCATACAGACAAAACTGGTGCCCTTCTTTTTGTTAATGGGGATGGGGTTGGAGACCCATGACGTATAGGCGAGGGGGTAGATGAACCCAACAGCTCTTAATTTGTCAATATCAACCTTGATGGCCACTGCTTTGGATGGGTGTAGAGGACACTATTTTTGACAGACAAGTGTGATATCAGGCCAGGCGTCTATATGATGTTCGACAATAGAGGGATCAAGGCCAAGAATATATGTGTATGACCAGGAAAAAATGTCCCAATATTCCTAGAAGAGAGCTTTGTAGGCAATGATTTCTTCAGGAGAGCATACAGTGCCAATGGTGATTTCCTCTACGACCCCAGACTTGATGGAAATATGAATTTTGATGGTGGGGGAAATATTGGCCATATTTCCTTCTTCAAAAGCGTCAGGGGTAGGGATAGGGTTATTGAACCAATCTATATGTCATGATGGGAGAAACTATTTGGTTTCAACTGCGTATATGGGGTTCTGGTTAGGAGGCATGAAGGATTACTGTGAAGGAAAAAGTGCTCTGTGGTGGAGTGCATCCCATGGGAAATCGGGTTTAGTTAACTCCTTAAGGATGTTTTTATCACAGTGAAACTGTTGAAAATATAGGGGTTCAAGAGGAGTAACTTTGGTGATGGTCACTGTGGCATTGTTTTTGGTGGTGGAAATGTAAAGAGGGTATTGTAAGGAGGTTTTGATGGTTTGCTCATCATAAACCAAATATCAAGATATTGTGTATTGAAAATGGTAGTCGGGCATAGAATTTATGTGGGGAAATGAATTGGAGAATTGGGCGGATTTGGGGCCAAATCCTCATATAAATAATCTAGGAACCATGGGGGAGTAGGGAGTGCCTTGGGTTCTGGTGAGAAGATGTGAACCACATCAACTGATGGGGTAGGGGTACTCACTAGTTCTACTAGAGGAGGGGTGTATGGTTTTGAATAATGGTCATTTGGCGACACTTGTATTCAATGATCATAGGAAATTGATATGTGAAATGATCAAGTGATTCACATAGAGATCAAGGATGCTGTAGACGTTCATTGACTAAGGTCGTGACATAATGGATGTCGGTGACATGTGTTGGGGTGGGTTCTTGTTGAAAGATTTGGTGTATGACTGTTAGTGTCTGTTGTAATTGAGGTAAATCTGGACACTGGTGTGTATAATGGAGATATTATGCATATATGGTGCATGCAAATTTGGTTCGTGGTCCTTTGCTACTTGTGCTTAGGGAGATAACAACAGTACTGGATGAAGCGAAGAGCGGTGGTGGTTCTCAAGGGAGTTGAATTAGATTGCATAGCTCTGATAGATATGGGAATTTGTTGGTGGGGTATCCGTATTTCTTGCATATCACGCAGGGAGTTTGGACATGTGGGGGAAGTGGAGTAGTGGGATCTTTCCTTTTTGGGCTTCCCCCAGCTGTGGCAGGGGTGCTAGTGAGTGGGAGTGTGGGTGGGATGGTGGGGGTAAGTATGGGAATCTTCATCAGGATTCCTTCTATTTTGGGAGGGAGGGATGGTTGAGGGATCATATCAGGTAGATGTAGATACTAGATTGGGATTTCCAGCACCATATTAGGAAGGGTGAGCATTGCAGCTACCTGGAAATCTTGTACACTCGGTGGGGTCTAAAAGAAAGGGATTTGGGTAATGTCTTGGAGGAATGTTTCCCAAACTAGGATATGGCCCTGGGGGAGGGGAAGATCAAGAATGGGTAGAGCTAAACAAGTTCCAGGAGATTCTTGAGGGAGGAGTTCTACAACTAGTGGGACGTCAGGGATGAAAGAGGCCTCAGTGGGAGGGAGAGTATCTTCAGTTTTAATTCCATTGGTGGAGATGAAACATAATTGTGATGAGGGATGGATGAGAGGTGGTTCTCCATGGTATGTCCCTAGCAAGGATGGGTCCTTAAAAATTCTAGGGCCCATCTCGATGAGTGGATAGGCATCCGGATTAGTGTGGAAAAAAGGGAGGATGTTTTCGATGTTGGATGAAGGTATAGGCTCATAATGTGATACTTTATGGATGATAATGATCTTTCCATTATGGGGAAAAATCATGGTTCGAAACACAGAAGAGGCGACTTCCTTTGTAGAATACATGTAGCTACAACCAAACAAAATATTGTAGTCAAGCGGGGCATCGATAACCTCAATGTCAATAAGAATGGTTTTTCCCCCGAGTTCAACGGGGACATTTTGGAAGAGCCCCTTGGGAGATGGTGACCATTTGTCATAAGCCCTCAAAGTAATGGTGGATGGTATGAGCTCTGGAGAGCCAAGTTTATGCCATACGGTTTTGTGCATGATGCATGTGGAGGCACCTTCATCAATAATGCAGTGGTGGACTATGATATTCTATATTTTAATTGGTATTTGAAAAGAGACAAGAGAGGGGAGATGGGGTTCTCCACTATCGGGATCAAATGTGATGATTCAAGTAGTGGAAGCGTCAAATTCCCCCAGAGAGGAAAGTAATGACTTTCATTGAGTAGGACAGGTTTGAATAACTTCTAAAACTAACATGGTAGAGGGGGATTGTGCCAAGTCATCGACCAAACTATAATTGTGGGTTGCCCTAGCCTGAGGGTTGTTGACATTACTTCATAATGGGATGCGAGGGATGTGAAGAGGTGTTTCATTATTAGGGCGTGGAATCATCAAAGGTGTGTCATTTGTGACTAGGGTGGCCTCTGAGGTACTGGGTAGGGTCAAAGGGTGCATGGTATTGACGATTGTGCATTTCTAGAAGGACTTCTTCCTCACTAGTGAGGAGTATAGTGTGATCATGAGGAGGTCCTGGGTTGGTGTACTATCCCATATGTGGTGGGTATGGATGCATCTCATGTTGGGTGTTCATTACCCCTTGATGTGGTATGGGGTTTTGTAACATAGATGGGGGGGCTTGTTGCACATATTGTTGTGGGGCCTGCTACAGAGAAGGCGGTACTGGGGGACGTGGTCCATTTCTAGATTCTTTCATCCATTTGGAGGGGAATGGTGAGTATAATTTCCATACTCACCGCAAAGGGCACAAGGGAATTTTTTCCTAATATTGTTGTTTTTCTTCCCTTAGTGTTTGTTGTTATTTCCCCCTTGTGGGTTCTGGTTCCCCTGGTTCTGGTTTCCCTCGGCAGGTTGGTTCTACTGGGGTTGGTTATGGTCTTATCCTAGTCTGGTATTATTATTCTTTCATTTTTTTCCTTTCTTTATGAAATTGTTCTATTAATGGGATGGATTATTCATATTCAACTGTTCAAAATTTTGATACTGTTGAATGGGAGAGGGTTGAACAAAATTAACCCTAACATGTGGTTGTTAGTGTGGTGAAGGAATGGGCTGGGGGGGAGAAGGAAAAGGAAAGTGTGAATTTTTTTGTGTTAATGATCCGTAGGATGCATATGAAGGTGTGGTGCTTTCACTAGTGCTTAGGGTGTAAGCAGAGGTAGAGGGGGTACCAGAACTAGGTTGGGTCACGAAGCGTATTGTGGGTGCTGGTGGCGGTCCGCTGGTGGGTGGAGGAAATTTCAAGGGGTATGGTTGTGGATAAGGGGGAGGATTATAATAAGGGGGTCCACCATATGCTGGTGGATATTGAGGTGTTCCATACATCGGTGGTTGTTGGGGATGTGAATTATGGTGTGTAGTCATACCAATCAATACATCTGCTGAGTGAGACATCCCAGGTTTGTCATGGTTGAATGGCATAGGTCTCAAGGCATCGAGTAGTACTATATACAAGTACGCTGACTATTATTAAATGATTTCGAACTATTGGGCCTTGCTAATGGCTTATTCCTCAGACTAGGGGAAGGTGGTGGCCACATATTTGGTGAGGAGGGAAACAAGTGATTTGAGGAACCAATTGAGACATTGTTGTGGAGTAGCTTCATCTTTGCAAAGACTACGTCGTCGATTCCATTCATGAATGTGATCAGCTATGTGCATGGAAGAGGTTTGTTTAAATTTTGAGAGTAGTTCAAGCCCATTTCCATGACGAATTAGTAGTTTAAATAAGGTCAAGAATGTTTTTTCCAAGGATTCAAAGGTCACATGGGACCCTGATTTTTCTTCTAGATACCACTTAGTTGATGGGCCAGTAACTGTACATTGAAATAACCTCAATTGGACAAACTCGTTTGTGATGATGTTTGAAGAGAACCATAAGTGGAAGGTCATGATATGGTTGGTGGTATCCTCTCTCAGTTTTCCTTCAAACTTGGGGATGTCTGAAGGTAGTTTGGTGGGCATTGCAGGCCATGTGGGGTCATGCTATATAGGATCATTGGTGAGTTTAGTTAGATCTGGTATGTTGAAGGAAGAAAAGTATGGCATCTGAGGTGGTGGCAGAGGATTAGTTCTAGCCATGGTGTGAGTGTTTTGCATACTTTACCCTTGAGGGGGACTAGGTGGGTTTTCACTTCCCCCTTGAGAAGAAGTTGTCCCCTCGCTTATGTGTAAAGGAGAGTGTGGGGATGTTTGAACTTGGGAAGTGGACTGAAGCAAAGTGGAACCAATAAAATATGATCCCAATACAATAACACTCAAAGGGGTGTGGGAAAGTATGGCTGATGAGTTGGCAATACTAGGAACTCCCCCTAGAATGGGAGGGAGATTTAGCAAGCATATGGAATGACGAGGATTCTGTGGGTCCTCTATGATGTCCAACTAGCAAAGTGGATGTGTGAAAATGGTGATGAGAGAAATTAATGAACAAGAGACTTTGTATAACTTGGACCTTCACAATATATCTCACAATCGTATGTAATCACAAGAACATCATACATAAATCAATTGATAAAGAAGCATACATGTGGGTAGATGGATTTTGTCTGCATGGGAGAATAAATAAAACAAATGCTCCTGTCCTAAAAGACATAACGTCCTTCATCTCAAACAACACTAGACCTTTCAATAGCACTCAAAAGTGGGGTATGAAGCCACCAGAAGAGGAACTAGTGAAGGATGAAGTAATCAGTTATAATGAGGGGTAGAGGGTTCATATCCTGAAAGAGTTGGCGATATTTCCCAATAGACACACAAAATCTGATAAAGGTGCATTTGCAGCCCATAATTTCCACCTGGGTAGATGTCCTAAAATTTGGTTACTAGGTACCTTGGTCAAAGTGCAACATTTAGATTTTCGGCCTAAGAAATGGGTCATGGGTTGGATCCCATCCAAGAGGTGGGTGCCTCAAGGGGGGATGCAAAGAAAAAATAGACCTCGGCCTTCAAACCTTCACAGCTATCTCCCACCTTATGGTGTTAGGAACACTTGAATTGGAGGATTTTAAAGTTCCCTATTTGACAACTTCTATTGTTTTTAGATGTTAGAACCAGATAACGAGGAGTTATTTGGATGCCTATCCTCGAAATCCTACCTAGACTAAAAAATTTCTTTTAGGACTTCCTGTGGAGGAAAACCTAGTGAGTTTTTAGAAAAAAATTAGATTTGGTTGTTTGAGAGATTGGGGTTGTGATCCAATCTCGTTGAAATTAAGTGGGAGTGGATATTTTCTTCAAGAAAAGGGTGGGGTGTTTCAGAATCCTTTTGGAGGAAACTTACTTCAACCTCCACATTTTGAGATGAAAAATATGTGAGTGAGTAGTGAATTTGTGTCTGAACAAGTGAAAGTGTACCAAAAATTTGTTTAATAAATTAGGTGTCACCTTGCTGCATGTGTACTTCGCTTGGTTCTTACAAGTATTGATTACCTAACTAACTAAATGCCATTAGTACAACCTTGCAGAATTTAAAAGTCCCTAGGAAACTAGCATGTGGACATGTGGGTCCTTACTATTCCTTTAACTCCCTAATGTGATTTAATCTAAGAAAGCTTTGAAAATATCCTAGATTGTTCATATGTGGGCATGTATGGGCCCATTACAAAACCTTTAAACTTCCATAGTGATTTAATCTAAGAGTGTAAACTTCAATCACTATCCTATCTTTGTAGCATGTGGGCATGTATGGGCCTATTACAATATTAAAATGTGTTTGAAAGATAAACTAAGAGGAGTCTTGAGGGGGCTATTGTCCTCTCCTAAAGATTTTGTCTTTTTAAGGGAGATGAATTTTTTCTTCAATCTCTTTCTGATTCTCAAGATCTCTTCAGGGAGAGAGAGAAAAGCATACTCAATTATTGATATCCAATTTTTGGTCCCAATGTAATTTTTATATGTGATTTAAAAAATTATACCAACTTATAGTCTTAGTCAAAGAAAGCCATCCATGTGGAAAAATCAAAGCAAAAGAGAAAATAATGATTTTAATGCCCTAAGTGCCTATGTTTTGACTAATCCTTTTATATGGAGAGGTGTTGGCAGCCAATTCAATTTTTTCAATTCCCCTAAAAACTGCCTACACCTATGTCTCCTGAACTTCAAATTTCCATCACATTTTGCAAATAGATGATATTTTCATTTCATGCGACACTTGCAAATTGTTCGATTTAGTTTTCACAATTGAAAGCGTGAAAACTCCTCTATCGTTATTTGAACTGTCATAGTTTTTATCGATATTTTGAGTGGTACTTACCTTTGATTTTTTATCAAGTGGCTGGAATGATTTTTCGAACTATGACCATTTGCCTATTCTTGCTTTGATGGTGCAACTTGATTGATAAGGCATTGAGCATGTAAATTTAAGGGTTATACTTGATTATATAGGGGTCATGGTTGATTTTGGTTTTTATATGATGTGATCCTTATTATTATAGGCTTTTGGCTTATCAATTTTACCTCTTGTCACAATGTTATATAAACTTTGATTACACATTATGTAGCAAGCACGTGGGTAACATATGAGTTTTATTTCATGTTGAATGGAATTAGTTTGAAGTTATGCAATGGCACGATTGGATAAACATTTAACTTTGGGTTTGATTTCGTATTGAACATTCATGATTTCAAATGATACATTGGCATATTGTTATACTATCCACCGTTTAATCCTTGGGTTGGCCGATTAACATGGTTTAAACAATATTATTATTGATTGAACAACGTTGTACTGTGCCATTACTATGCTGCATGGCGGTGATAATCCCGCCACCCTCGCACGCGCACATTAATTCAGATCCCCTTTCATCGTTCACAGCTGTTAGCCCAAACGATCTTTGCTCCTGTCTGTTGTTGTTTATCCGAACCCTAACATGTGCCCACGCCATGGTTCCAGTCGTAAGGGCTGAGCCCAATGGTTGCCAAGATTTTTTGATGTTCTATGGTGCTTACAGTGACCTTGAGGAATTTGGATGGCTCCCGTTCATATGAAAGTTTGATGGCTTTAACCCTTGTGTGGCTCGGCAATTCGCGTTAACTTTTGATGGCTGCCGAGCCAAGGTTGGGGATGTGTAGTTGGAAATTGATGAGAAATTTCTTAGTCTAGCTACCGGTCTGCCTGCTACTGGACAGAGATGGTCAAAAAATTGCAAAGTGGAATATGTCCCATGGACATTACTCTTCCAGTCACGAAGGGTGAGCTCCTGTGACAAAGGTTTACCCGCAAATATGCTCAAGCAACGTTGGCACGACTTGCTGATGATAACCAAGCAGTTTATTACCTACGAGGGTAGGTATGGTTTCGTTTTCTTGTACCACCTTCAGCTACTTATGATTTTCATGGGCTATGAGATTAATCTGCCTTATTACTTGCATAGGAGTATGTTCAAAATGTCCAAAAGATACAAATGGAACCAGGCCGATAACAACCCTTTTCACTTTGGGTTAATTAAAATGCTTGTGGTTTGTCATTTGGGGTTACTCCAAGACTATTGGAATGATTTTCTCATTCGAAATAATTTTGAGAACTGAAGCCCACCACAGGTTGATAAACCTGTGGTGAGCGAGAGAAAGTCAGTACCCCTTGTTCCTTACAGTGCTCTATTACCTAAACCCCTACCCGACTCACCTAGTAACCTACCTAATTTTGTTGCCGAGGATGTGGAAACTGCTTAACCCGTGGCTAAAAGGCCTAACGCCAAACCTACTGTGAATTCTAAAGGTAAGAAGAACACTCGATTAATCTCTCGCATGGCAAGAAACAAACCAAGATCTCCTGTCAACCCTGACCCTATCATGGTGAGTGAAGATTCTGACTCGGAGGTGGAACACTACCTGGTAAGTGAGTATCCCTATTCTGAAGGTCTGTGTAACAAACCCTCATATGATTTTGTCAAAAACCTACCACCTTGCTTGCAAAGTGATCCTAATTATCCAGGCATCAAAATGCCTCGTGAAACCCCCGTTGACGCATCAAAACCCCCTCCTGCTCTATCTCAATCAGCTGCTCCACCATGTGATCAGTGTGGCTCATGGTTAGAAAGGTATTACCTTGATGTGCCAATGTTACAGTCCATAATTCATGCTCTGGAGGATCAAGTTGCAACGCTCACCAATCAAAAGAATAAACCGACAACCATTGATAAGAAATAACATACAACATGTTCGATTCTGTTTAAGAACGTGGAGTCGGCTACAACGTTCGTCAATTCAAAATTGGCATAGCTCGAGAAGTATCACTAGTATGATTATCACCTGTTTATATGCCAAACTCATAAGCTCTGTTTACAGTGTGGATTTGTTTTGACACATAAGCATGTGTTATTGTATATAATTTTGTTTTGATTAATTGAATTTCGTTTCCCGAATTAACTTTGATAGGATTTAGCTTTGATTCGATTGATCGTATTATGGAGTTGATTGGTTTAATTTGGTTTCAATTGAATACTCTATTTCTTATTGAAGTTGTTAATATCTTTTCTAAACACAGGCTATTTCTGGTATTTCAATTTCAAACACAGTCAATGTTTTGATTCGAAATTGGTTATAGTCTATACGATGTGGTTGGCAATAATGGTTAGCTGTTAAGATTTTATTCCATGTATTTTGACCAATTCGAATACCATTTTGTTAAGGCATAACCAAATTGCAAATAGATATGAGTCATAACTGTTATACCCATCTAATCGATTCACATTGTTTGACTGTGTTATCATCTTGGTTCATATTGCAACAAATATTTTGTTTAAATTTGATGTGGGAACGAAAATGATTATGCCCAGGATTATGATGTGTTTCTATTTTTAACTCAGTTACGATTTATTTGATTGTTGCCCAGTTTATGGTTATCACTGCTGGTGATGGTTACGATTACTATGTGATCCTGTCTGTTGACTGTGTAAATGCTCAACGATCAAAATCTATGGCGAAGTTTGATGCTGTTATGAATGTTTTATTTGACTATAATCGTAACAGTCTTTCCATATTGGTATTTGATTGAAACAATATGAACCTTATACACATTGTTACAGCCGTAGCGAATCAATTTTGATTGTGTTCGATTATGATTGTATTGATTATGATTACATCGTATCTTATACGATATGATTCACCATTGATTTCATTCGATATGAAACATTCCTGTTATGGTTTGACCAAATTTTATGGTGATTAAAAAAATAGAGCATTCTTATCGTGTTTTGTTCGAATCACTTTTCGATTTTGTTAATTTGAATGATAAACTCATTGGAATTATAGTGATTCGTTTTGGATATTTATTAAAAGAAAATTAAATTGGATTTAATTCTTTTGAAAAGATTTCATTTGATTGCTATCTGGTCCTGTATGCTATTTTAGACTAGCTACAAAATCAAATGATTCTATAGCTAAGTCTGTAGGATCAAATTTTTATTATTTTGTTGATGAAATGTCTTTCTAATTGGTTATTTTTGGTCTATTGCAGATCAATTCGAAATGGCAGTGGCTTTGTTGAGCAGTTAGGGGATATTTCAAATATTTCACTTGCATTTGATTTCCTAGTTTAGTAGATTTTGGGATATTTCCCAGATTATGTAAAACATTTTGATATTATCCACAGGGAGGTTTTACCCTGTGGAGAGACTTATAAATACCTATCATTTTTGTAATATTGATATCCGCATTCATGGGAGAACAAAGATAATGGAGTTTTAATACAGAGTGAAGAAGATTTGGTGTTTTGTCACAGCTTTAGCTTCTCATCATATCAATATCTTGTTTCATGTTGTGTATATCAATTTGTATCTGGTTTATGACTACTTTCGCTATCTAAATCAAGTGCAAATGATATAATTTTAATCACTGTAATCCGTATCTAGTTTCTTCCAAGTGTATAAAAGACATAATAATTGTCCAATTCAGTTTGTGAATGACAGGTTTATCTTCTTCATGAATTGAATTGTTAAATATAAGTTTTTGCATAACAGGTTTCCCTTATTGCAGAGATTTATAATCATATGATTGTTATGATTTTTTATGTCTTGTTTGTCCTGTTAACACTTCAAAGAGCAGCACAGCCAATCGTTTGCGAGAATCTTATGGACTAACCAGTGCGAGTTTCCTTCCTCCGACCAGCTTCGAAGTCATCTTACGCAGGAAAAATTAGGAGCGCTTCCAGGTCAGTTAGTCGCTTGTTTGTTTACTGTTTTTATTAGGTTAGATAGAATTAGTATATTAGATTGTTTAATTTCAGTAAATATATTAGATCGTTTAATTTCAGTAGTTTTATTTCTTTTTCATATAATATAAAAATAAAAAACATATCTTGCTGTCTTAGGGAAGAAAACACATGAGTTTTGTAGGTTTTAATTAAATCTGTAGATTGTTTATAGTGTATATTTGTGAATAAGTAATATCGCAACTGGTAATTAGATAGTTGATTTGAGTTATTAGAATAGTAATTAGTAGATTGTATATAATAGTTAGAATAGTTATATTTAGTTTTAGTTTATTTAGTAGTTTGTTTAATTAGATTAGTGTAATAGTTAGTTTGTTTGTTTTTAGTTAATTTGTTTATTGTTAGTTAGTTTAGTTTCTTTTACGTATTTTTAGTTAGATTGTTTTAGTTAGTTTTAGTTAGTTTTATTTGTTTTAGTTAGATTAGTTAGTTTAGATTAGTTTTCTCTTTGGTTTTCTTAAAAGACCTTAGAGCAGCCAACGGAGCCGTTAAACTCGTCAGGGTCATCCATTCCAAATGGCTTGGGTTATTTAGACAACCCCGGACCGGTTCCACTCTCCCAGTTGATGGACGATCAATTTTGCCCGTCAACAAGAGGGAATAAGAGTGTGGTGCATATTACAATGTCAATGGAATCAATTTTAAAGAGGCTATGGGCCTTCCATAGATCACAAAAATCTTACAATGTCTGTTTTTCTGCATAGGTGCGCGAGTCTCAGAATAGACAGAGGCACTGTGAGCACCAATGCATGAACTAAAAGTGACTTATGGGAACAAGTATACATAAGGCACTGATCAATACAATGGTTTTGGTGCACGTGCGCTGAAGATGCGCCTGTGGGTTAAAACATGCACACATTGTCTGTTACACAGTCGTGAAGAAAATTTCGGATGAAATTCTCTCTGCTCAGCTTTGAACTTGGATTTTTGCAAGTCATCTTGGGATGGTTATGGTCCCTGAAAGTTAAAGAAACAAAAAGATGAGCTAAAATAACCCAAATGGGGTAGGAAATTGATACCTTTCCCCAGTGGAGTCACCAATTTGTTGCACCTATTTTGTTACCTAAATGAGCAAAATAAGAGTGCTTACAAACCCAGTTGGGTTAGCTAGGAAAGACAACAGTAAATAAAAGGGTTGGAAGTATAAAGCATAAAGGATAAGCAAAGAATTAAACTAAAAACAATAACAAAACTTAAAATAGAGTGCATAAAGACATTAGAAAAAGAAATAAACAAGACTCATTCCACCAATGGAAAGGATTGTATTAGTGGTAAGAAAAAACCAAAGAGAAATGGAGACTTTGGGTCCCCTCTTCCTCCAAGGGAGGGCTCTTGGACCCCCAAATATTGAGCTCTTATTATAGGTAAGAAACTAAAATGAAATGGTGAAGAGAATCCAAAGCACATTCAATCTAGAGGTGTTATGAATGGCTAAATGAAATGGTGCTAGCATGCTCTTGATGAGGAAAGAGGATCCTTCACGAGAATATCAACAACATAACAATACAAATGAATTCCTTGAAAATATAGTACACCCATGGCCTCTGTTTATAGCATGGCTTTGAGGTATTATGAAACCAGTTATTAGTGTGAATAAGGGACCCTTTAGGTCTTTGACCAACCCCCCAGTCATATTCAACCGAGATTTGGATGTCAAATCGACTTGGAAGTCGAACCAGAAGTGGGTGGAAGGCCAACCAATATCATAAATGTGTCTTTTTGAGGTGTGCATGAATTTTTCTGTCCACAATAATGCATTGGGTGCATGTGCACTTTTCCAACGTTATCTGATTGTCGCACATGCATGCGCACCTTGTGTATTTTTAGTGCATGCTGATTTTATTGTTGGTTGTATAGTTTTGGACCTTTTGGAGATGCATTTTTTGTCCATGAGTGAACTAATGAGTGTTTTGAAGATGTTGGATTCTTCTAACCATTTTCGGACAAAATTCTAGTGATAACAGCAGGGATGGAAATCATAGATGCCACCTCAGATAGAGTGAGGAAGGATGAAGAGGATTTGGCTGTTGCACTAAAGGAGTTGGAAAATCTATGCCATTTGTCGAAATATTATCAGGACTCCACACAAGCCATGCTATTTGTGAGAAGCAAATTCAAGGATGCCTACAGTAAATTTATGAATGAAAGAAACCTTTTCACTACAGGGATAACTGATTTCCAAGAAGACACCCTCATGGCGCTGGAGACATGCAAGGATATAGAAAGATGGTATGAGAAATCACACCAAGCAGTGGAAAGGATCGATTACATCAACATGGTTCAACAGGGCCAAGATGCCAAAGAGCATGATATTCGGGTACTAAGGGATAGAAACATCGGTTGCATAAAGAAGTCATTTGAATAATAGGTGAAAATTTCCCAAGAACCTCATCAGGAAATCCAAGAGAAATGGGCTGAGTGCGAAAAGAGATGGACCAAGATCGATAGGGAGATGAGAGACATCATGCTTCCATAATTTGACACACCTGATGACTTTGTCAACTTGCATGACATAGTCAAACTACATGTCGAACAAGACTCATCATGGGTTGCAGAGATAGCAAAGGTGGTGAACATCGAACTAGGTGTTAACGCTCTATAAATTTCCTAGAGGTTGTCATAAAGAAGAAATCTACGAGAGGTAACTTTATCCAACCACGTCGAAGCTGGGATCTAGCCCTACCAGCTTCAGATATGGATCTCTTTATAGGATTTAGATATGTTTCAAATTGAAAATATTAGGCTAGGTAAATAAAATATGTTGGTTTTGTTTGTTGTAGTTTTCATTGGGTTGGCTGAGAGAGTTTACACATCCATTGGGCTATGGGGTCTGTATCATGAAAATAAAATCTAAACTAGAAAACAAAGAAACCTTTCATGGGGAGAGATAATGTAATCATTGGATTCTTTTAGCAGCATAAATGAGGAATAACAGAAAAGGCGAGAATGTCAATTACAACAAAGAAGCAGTTAAGAATTTCTTTATCGTAAAATCATAAGATAAAACATAAAAATATTTAAGTCAGAAACAGGGTACATGAAGATAAATCCTGTAACGTTCATTACTTTCAAAGATTAGATTTAGAAAACAGTGTGATAACCAAGCAAGAATAACATTTAACTTAGAAAGGAAAACATCACCAGTGAATACATGCAAGAATCCTATGAAAATGCCTCTTTGTATTAATGGAATATCTTGTGAAAATATTATAGTATGATAGCTCTTAGGGCGTAAAGATCAACCCTCAATACTTCAAATAATGAAGTATTTATAACCCAAAATTACAATCGATCCTGTCATTAAAGATCAAGACATGGTAAATCTATTTTTAGCCTAACTAACTTAACAAATTACAGAAATTTAGGAAATTGTTTGATGATGTGTCGCAAGTTCATGTTATTTTCTGGGTGAACCATTGGTGAGGCCTCTGCATGACCTCATTTGACTAGATGGTTGACTAGGTTGGGACAACTCATAGACTACTCGATCAGGTCACAAATCTCTTCCCATCGAAGATGACTGAGAACTCTGACTTTGAGTAACCTTCGGTAGACTTCATCCATCTCTGTGTATTTGGAAAAAGTAGGCTTGGTGATGAAGATGTACCAGATCTCATGTTGTACGCTGATGTCCAACTGAAGTGCATCTAGGAATTCCTTGCCAGTGATGCTACCTTGAATTCCTGAAAACTTTGAACTATCCTTAGCCACATCGGCTGGTCTCTTTTTGTAATCTTGGAGTGTCATCAGTTTTTCATTTATTACCTTCAAACCAGGAAGACCTTTCTTCTGTAGAGCCTTGATATTGCTAAAAAACCTTTGTACCCCTAGGTCCATAGCCTAAACCTTTTCTTCCAGCTGTAGCATCAGTCCTCTCTTGGTCAAGACTCTCTTGACCACAAGGATGGTCTCCATTCTATCCTCAATCCTCAGCTCTTACAACTCCTCTCTGGTTTTAGAATTTAGGAATTAGATGATTTCGTTAGCCTATGTGGGCATCTCTCTCAGTTCTGATCTGATATTCTCAATGGCTTGTTTACTTCTTTGCGCCAATTCATTTTGATCAAACATAATCTTTATCATTGGCCATATTTCATTCATAGACTTAGTGATGTCTTTCTAGACACTCTCTTTGAATTTAGCCAATGTTTTGCCTACCACTGTTTGCTTTCAAAGCTATTGTAACTCTTTCTTGAGCTGATTTGACACTTGTTTTCCCTTAGAGAAGTTGGTTTGGTAAGAATATTTGAGTTCCTGAAGGTTCTCAATCTCCATTTTGAGCCTGCTAATCTCTATCTCCTGCAGATTCATCTCTTCCATAGATTTAGCCAATTCAACCATCTTTTCAAGATATTTCAGTGGATTTGCCAATGGAACTTATACTAGTGACATTGTGCTCACTCCTAAGAGTGGAAATTCACTCAATGGAATGAATTCCATGGGTTTCAACTATTCTTTCTCTTTCACTAGATTCTCCATTTCAACTTCCATTTTCTTTAATTGTGCATTCTGCTCCATGATCAACTTAAGCATTTCATCCTTTTCTCCTTCTATCTCTGCTATTTCCTTTGCCTGCGAGTCTACTGTTGGTGGTAGCTTCAATTATTTCCTCAAAGACTCTATGTTGGCATTCTTCTTCTTGATCATCTCCTCGTCTTCTTTCACATTCGAGGGATCATACCCAATGTTGAGGACCAGTTCCTCCAACGTCTTAATCCTATTATCCTTGGCAAAGGAGGATATTTTCTCCAGCTTCAACTGTGTTTGGACGTTGTTCAGAGACACTTGTAACCTAGAGGTAGTAGTGGAAGCATGTTCCAGTGTGGAGAAGACCATTTCTCCAGTTTGCCTGTGCAGATCCATTTGATCGACTCGGTGCACGTCCTTAGTCTAGAATTCAAAAGTTGCCCTTTTGTAATTAGTGATTACCTTTGGGTCTAGCACCTGTGCTTGGAGAAATTCCATGTGCATTCTTCCCTTCTCTATGTTGAATGTTGATAGTAGCCTGTGTTGTGAATTCAAAATCTACTTCTAGAATTGGGCGTATGTGATACTAGTCAGAGTCTGATTCTTTTTCTTGATCATATCATATTTCTCAAAAATACTCAGCTTCGGTCCTGTCTTGTCTGGCTGGTTGATTGGTGGAATGTATATAGGATTCTTTTGTAACACTATGGTTATAATCTACTTGCTTCTTGTACTGAGGAGAGACCAATCAAGCTCTGTCACTGTAGTGGATGGAATTTCCTTTTCTCCCACCGGGTCAGGAGCCAGACTGGTTTTTGGCCTCTTGGTATGCAGTCGAAATTCTTCTAATGAAATTTCAATGATAGGAGCTGACAGATCCTGCCTAGGCCTTTTCTCCTTTGGAGCTTGTGGTGTTGTTGTCTGTAATACAGTGACCAGGAGGTCCTGTTGTTTTGTTTCAACCAAAGTATTTGGTTCCCATCCTATCTGGTTTGCAATTTTTTCTACCTCAGGCCTAGATACGTGGACATACCAGATATTCTTGTTTTTTATTCTCATCTCTGAAATAATCTCGCATGGATAATAGTGCCATGTAAAAATCATGAAGAATTTAATTTCCTTTAGAATCCTGTCTGCTTCCTCCCTGGTGCCTCGACTGTTGCAGATGAAAGACCCAATCTACCCTTTGATTCTGAGCTATTGCTTCTTCTTTAAAGACACAAAATGAATATCATCTAAGTTTATCATCTGCTTTATGTATTCCAGGGAAAACATTCTGACAGGTAAGTATTTGGGTAGTTTATATGGGGCCAAATCAAACCCATAGACTCTGATCTCAGTGTGATTTTGGTACAGGTACCAATCACCAGCCTTTGTATGATCCAAGAGATGTAGGATTCTCTGAACTTCATCATTAATCCTAGGTTTAGGTCTGTCGCTGAGCATACTCACCACTGGGTGGTAGAATTGATTGATGAACTGCTTGAAACTAAATTTTGTGGAGTTATGTCTGAGCAGGGAAGTCCATGCAATTACTACCTGGGGTCTTTTGTCTTCATCCATATTCTGCATATAAAAAGAAAACTTGTCCACTTGGAAGAAAACGAACAAGTATGCTAGTATTGAAGAATACCGGAACATGCCTTCTGTGGCGAAATTGAGGAATTTCTTGTGAATGTTGTCCACCAGGGACGTGCTGAAGTCGAATTATGTTGTGGGTTTCTCATCGGTGGAGAAAATAGAAAAAAATCCTAGAATGGGTTCATCTACCCATTGATTTGAATAATAACCCAACAAGGTGCATAGAGATGTGATAACCTGGTTTCCTTTTGTTGAGAACATGGAGGAGGGATAAGGGGGATTTATGGTGGGGAGCTGAGTGAACTGTGGAAGGAAAATCTCAGTTCTTTCAGGAAATGACAGCTTCTAGTATAGCTCTATGATGATATTGAGGTTTAAAGGTGAGGTAGAGTCGGCTCGAGATATTTCCATCATTTGGTCGATGGTTTCTGGCGTGATGAGGAAAAGAATTTCCCCGGACAAGGATATGATGGTTGTTTTCTCAGGGATATAGTGGGCTTGGCACTTGAGGGTGAACTCTGGGAAATGGTGAATATGGGGGAAGATATACAAGGGTAGGTTGGACTCCCAAGGTCCAATTTCATCACTCTGGTCCAAGAAGACTTCTTTAAGCCATGACTGAAGGTCTGCGAAGTCGAAATTGCACTTAGTGTCTATGATTAAGTAGTCTTTGTAGACCAGTGGAATCCTGTCGAGGTCGACAGGAGGTGGGAGAAATGGATTCTCCTCTCCTTCTGTTCATTTTGACTTTGGTGCCATTATTGTAACAATACCTGCAAATAAAACAACATTAGTGGGGACAACTATAGATGGGGGTGACTAACTATAATAGAGAGGAAAATGTGGTAAATTCTCTAGTGCGATGAGTGGGTAAATGGTGAAGGATTGAAGTGTTGAGGTTAGTTTTGAGTAAATGGGTATCCGTTGGGCATGGGGGACAGGTCAACTAGTTAATGGATAAGTTATCCAGTAATAAATGGCCAATGGGTCATTTAGAACATGAGATGGCAGGTGACAACAACCGAGGGATACATATGAGTGACGTGGTGGTTATTAATTGGGGGAAAATACCATGGTAAAGGACTTGCCATGGGTGAACAAGGGAAGAGGACTGACAGAGTTATGGGATTTGAATCTTATGGAAAGGTGGATAATGGCATCATGAGGTGACGAGGTATGTCAGGCAGCGAGAGGCGGTGGGATTCGGGACAAGTAGATTCATGCCACG
>ML828161.1:0-15114 GCA_009831015.1 Picea engelmannii | reverse complement strand
AAAGTAGATTCAATTTTAAAAATGTTGGTATCAATTCTCAAACTAAATTTTGAGTATTTGTAGGAGTCCGCTACCTCCAAAGATGAAGTAAGATGGAGAGAATTTGCAGTTTCCTGCAAACAGTCCCATTTTCACGTTTTCGGACCTAGTTTTTAACGGAATCCGTTAAAAAATAAACGTTTCGGCCAAAAATTATTTCGGCCGAAATATTCTTACCGTAGGAAAATAATTCATTCAAAAAACATTGTATACGAATTTTGACGGCATCGTTAAATTTGACGTGAAAATTTTCGGCCGAATAATATTTCGGCCGAAAGTAATATTTGTTCGGCCGAAAAATTGCCGCTAGAAACTTTGGAGACCCGATTGTCACAAAAGTGTTACCCAGCTACATATGTTGTATGTAGCTTGGGATTGGAATCCTATGTTGTATGATGTTGGTGTCATACGCTTTCAAGTCCTCATAACCCTAGGCAAACACGTTTGAATATTCCTCGAAAATTTCAATGTATTTGAGTTTCTGCTCAGGGGGTAATGATTTGGAAAGTTTCACCATATTGGGTTTCTCTTCTATCCCTATATTACAATATTCTACTTCTTGACCATTGGCTTCAATTTTTGGTTTTTTAGCTACATCATTAAAATCAAATAAGTCCTCTAAAGGAACTAAACCCCTAGGTAAAACACTACTTTTTAGATCCAAAACATCTTCTTCTATCTCATCATCACCTAACTCTCCTGAATCTATCTTATTTACACTATCATCTCCAAAATCAAGTATTTTTACATTTTCATCTTCATTTTCTAAGTCTATGTTTGTACACTCGAAATCATTTTTACATTGCAGAAAATCTTCAATTTGATCATCATTACCAAATACCTGCCAATATCTGATGTTGTTTGGAACAGTTGGTCTACACTTCACCTCCACCGTGTATGGGAAAGTGGGATGAAAAGGAATCTTGCATGTGGCTGCTGACATAGCTAACTCGTCTGCCAAAATATTCTATCCCCTAGGCATCACCTGCAAATCAACTTCAGTGAAACATTTAAGGGCGTCCAGAACAACATTCCTATACGCTCTAAGATGGGGGTGTTTTTCTACATACTCACCTTTAATTTGATTTATTATTAACTCAGAATCACCTCTTACCATAATTTGTTTGGCACCAACCTTCTTTAGAAGTTTTAGACTGAGCATCAAGGCTTCATACTCGGCAATATTGTTGGTGCATTGAAAATTCAGTTTGTAAGAATGGTTTTCTGAATACCTAGATCTGTGATTGTGCAACCAAAATCCTGCTCCACCTCCTTCTTTGCTTACGGCCCCATCAAAGTCCATGCTCCAGAAATCTGCTGGCAATTCTTTAGTTATCACATCTTTCTTTCTTTCTGCCTCGATGATTTCTTGGCCTTCATCCAGACCAGATGTATCTTCTTCCAGCTGAGTGATTTTTTCTTCTGTATCACCATCATTATATAGGATAAAGGAATCCAGGTCAGAATGTGCAGAGTACAGAGGATAGTTATGTGGTTTTTCTTGGCTGGTAACCATGTATTTCATCATTGTTTCTCTATATAGTCTTCTTTATTGCCCAAAAATTGGGACAATGGCATAGGACATATCCAATTGCAAAGTTCCTTTCAACTTGGCCCCCTAATACTGGGACATCAACATACCATATTTCGGGGGAATGTCCAAAACCACAACATCCATGACCATGCTTTTTGTAGGAATTTGAACCAGGGCGATACACAGATCCTTGATCAAACCAATACATCTAACTTTACTGGAGTCAAAAGAGTGTAAGTCCTTTTAAGGTCTGGTAACCTCAAGTCCCAATTTTTCCATCACTTATTTAGGCATCATATTATGGGACGGACCCAAATATAACATATCATGATGCAGAATCAGGTCGTGCATATTAAGACTGATGTAAAAAGAAGTGACAACAACATTTTCGGTCTGACCATCCACTTCTAGTCTGAACAAGAGTTTAGGTTGATCATTTGTAAGGTTCATATTATCTGAATGATTCACTAATCCAACAGTTAAGGCCTTCATGCCTATATTAGGTTCAATGCTCAGTTCTTTGATCACTTGTGACCGATAAGCATTTTTTCTCATCAAATCAAAAAGGGGAATGGGAATTTTTACTTTGGCTAATTCCCCTTTGAGGCTGAAAGGTGTAGGTGTTCTGCTTTGGCTCAACAATTCCAATTTGTCCACCAAACTTTTCAGGCCAAAAGTATTTGGTGGGTTAGTTGATGTAAACTCAGTCTGCGATGATGTTTTCAGAATGGTAAGGTTTCTTTTTGTTGGAACTTCAGCATTACCTTTCTCAGGACTCTTCTCGGTAGAAGGCTCAAGGGATTTTTGGGTTTCGACTGTCTTCTTCATTTCGGTCACCTTTTTTGTAGAAGTTCTATCTATCTTCTTACTTCACAGATTGTATTGCCGATGTACCTCCAAAATAGCATTCTCAAATGCCTTTTCTTTGACGTCTTTAGCTTCTTCACTTACCTTTGTTTGAGAGAGAAAAAAAAGTTCTTTCTCTTCCTGGGTAAGGAAAATAGCTTCATTATCATGAATTCCCATAAGGTTTATGTGAGTATCCTCCAGTTATTCAATTACTTCTTCTCCTTCATCGAAATAATTTTCTTGTAGGGGGGGTATGATCTGTTGATCAGGACCTCTTTGTTCCCTTTGATCCCTAGGATCTCTCTGCCTAATTTGAGGAGGGTTTCTTTTGAAGTTAGGATTGTGAATTTGAGAAGCTAGTGGGTTTTCTCTAGGAGCGTTTCTTTCAGATACAGTAAGTCTCTCCATCATTATTTCCATTTCTCTAGCCAAGGAATACAATTTGGAATCGAAAGTTGATGTGGAAGGTTCCTCTTTGATTGTGACTCTCCTCTCTATCCTCTGTTGTGCCCTTTTTGCCAACAGGTTGGCCTCCACACTTATTGCACTTTTCTACATGTCCTCCAGGGTGGTGGAGTTTCTTTCTCTTAATTGATACGACATATCGGCATCAAAACCATCAGGGAATTTTATCAATGGTAAACCTTGTGGAGGCTTAATATCAGATGGAATTGCATTGTACAAGTTATTGAAATGGGTATAGTAATCTTGTACTGTCTCACCATGATTTCTTCAAATTTTTTCGTATTCTGACAGGATTTGGAGAGGGTTTTTCTTTACCTCCTATCTATCTAGAAAACTCCTTTGGAATGTGACAAGGTCGAGCACTGAGGTATCACATAAACCTTTATATAATTTATTAATGTCACCCATCAAACTTTGCGCAAACAATCTCATTTGAATGTCAGCCTCATCTACTTCCTATAGATCAAAATAATCATTCATTTTATCAACGTGTTGTTGTGCACTCAAGGGTCCTGTTCCATCGAACTGTGGAAGTCTCATTTGATAATCCTGGGGAATAGCATGAAGAGGTGTGACCAATACCAAATGAGCATATATGGCTGCCATGATTGGTGGAGGAGGTGGCATGGTAACCTGGATGATAGGTGGGGTGGTGACAGAAGACAAGGATGAGGAGGGGCTAGCTGGCACAAAGTGAGTGGTTTGAGGTTTAGCAATGGGAGATAAAACTTCAGGAGTCTGGGGTTGCAAGACGGTTGGGTCTAGGACGGTTTTAGCCATAAAGCTATCAAATTTTGTTCTAAACAGGATTTGTTCAAAAATAATGTCAAAGTCAAGATCCTGAAGGGAAACAAGCTCCTCTGGAAGAGAAGGGGACTTCTGAAGGGGATTATGACTTACTGAACCTTCAGCAATGGCCTTTTTTTTGAGTAACTATTCTGATTATTAGCTGCTATCGCAAGTTCTGGGTCTGCGTGAGATTGAGTATAAGTTATTTTGGGAGCCATATTTCTTTTTGATTTATATATAAATATACTTTTTAGTTTTACAAATCCGAAAATAATATCTGCAAGTTTTCAACAACCTCTCAACATTACTTCTTTTTCAGATTTTCAATATTTCATAAGCAAACTATTCTTCCAAGGAAAAGAAAACGTGAGGTTAAAATTTGTTCAGTTCTATTCCCTAGTATGGTCACCACTATCTTAATGCTCTATAAATTTCCTATAGGTTGTCATAAAGAAGAAATCTACAGGGGGTAACTTTATCCAAGCAATTCAAATATGGGATCTATCCCTACCAGTCTCAGAGAGGGATCTCTCTGTAAGATTTCGATATGTTTCAAATTGGAAATATTAGGCTAGATAAATAAAATATGTTGGTTTTGTTTTTTGTAGTTTTCATTGGGTTGGCTGAGAGAGTTTACACATCCATTGGGCTATGGGGTCTGTATCATGAAAATAAAATCTAAACTAGAAAACAAAGAAACCTTTCATAGGGCGAGATAATGTAATCACTAGATTCTTTTAGCAGCATAAATGAGGAATAGCAGAAAAGGTGAGAATGTCAATTACAACAAAGAAGCAGTTAAGAATTTATTTATCGTAAAATCAAAAGATAAAACATTAAAATCTTTAAATTCAGAAGCAGGGTATATGAAGATAAATCCTGCAACGTTCATTACTTTCAAAGATTAGATTTAGAAAACAATGTGATAACCAAGCGAGAATAACATTTAACTTAGAAAGGAAAACATCACCAATGAATACACACAAAAATCTTGTGAAAATGACTCTTTGTATTAATGGAAGATATCGTGAAAATATTATAGTCTGATAGCTCTTAGGGCATAAAGATCAACCCTCAATACTTCGAAGAATGAAGTATTTATAACCCAAACTTACAATCGATCCTGTCATTAAAGATCAGGATGCGGTAAATCTATTTTTAGCCTAACTAACTTAACAAATTATAGAAATCTAGGAAATTGTTTGATGATGTGTCATAACTTCATGTTGTTTTCTGGGTGAACCATTGGTGAGGCCTCTGCATGACCTCATCTATCTAGATAGCTGATTGGGAATGTTGACTTTGAGTAAACTTTGGTAGACTTCATCCATCTCTATGTCCTTGGCAAAAGCAGGTTTGGTGATGAAGATGTATCGGATCTCATGTTGTACACTGATGTCCATCTGAAGTGCATCTAGGAATGCCTTGCCAATGATGCTGCCTTGAATTCCTGAAAACTTTGAACTATCCTTAGCCACATCGGTTAGTCTCTTTTTGCAATCTGGCAATGTCATCAGTTTGTCATTTATTACCTTCAAACTAGGAAGACCTTTCTTTTGTAGAGCCTCGATCTTGCTAAAAAACCTTTGTACCCCTAAGTCCATAGCCTAAACCTTTTCTTCCAGCTATAGCATTAGTCCTCTCTTGGTCAAGACTCTCTTGACCTCAAGAATGGTCTCCATTCTATCCTCAATTCTCAGCTCTTCCAGCTCCTCTCTGGTTTTAGAATTCAAGAATTTGATGATTTTGTTAGCTTGTGTGGGCATCTCTCCCAGTTCTGATCTGATATTCTCAATGGATTGTTTACTTCTCTGCACCAATTCATTTTTCTCAAACATAATCTGCATCATTGGCCATATTTCGTTCATAGACTTAGTGATGTCTGTCCAGACACTTTCTTTGACTTTGACCAATGTTTTACTTGCCACTGTTTGCTTTCGAAGATGTTGTAACTCTTGTTTGAGCTAATCTGACAATTGTTTTTCCTTGGAGAAGCTGGTTTGGTAAGACGATTTGAGTTCATGAAGGTTCTCAATCTCCTTTTTGAGCTTGCTAATCTCTGTCTGTCTCTTGCAGATTCATCTCTTCCATAGATTTAGCCAATTCAACCGTCTTTTCAAGAGACGTCAGTGAATTTGCCAATGGAAATTCTACTAGTGACACTGTGCTCACTCCTGAGAGTGGAACTGCACTCAATGGAATGAATTCCATGGGTTTCAACTGTTCTTTCTCTTTCACTAGCTTCTCCATTTCAGCTTACATTTCCTTTAAGTATGCATTCTTCTCCATGATCAACTTAAGCATTTCATCTTTTTCTCCTTCTGTCTCTGCTATTTCCTTTTTCTGTGAGTCTACTATTGGTGGCAGCTTCAATTGTTTCCTCAAAGATGCTATGTTGACATTCTTCTTCTTGATCATCTCCTCGACTGCTTTAACATTCAAGGGATCATACCCGATCTTGAGGACCAGTTCCTCCAGCGTCTTGATCATGTTATCCTTGGCAAAGGAGGATATTTTCTGCAGCTTCAACTATGTTTGGATGTTGTTCAGAGACACTTGTAACCTGGAGATAGTAGTGGAAGCATGTGCCAGTGTGGAGAAGACCATTTCTCTAGTTTGCCTGTGCAGATCCATTTGATCGGCTGGGTGCACATCCTTAGTCTGGAATTCAAAAGTTGTCCTTTTGTAATTAGTGATTACCTTTGGGTCTGGCACCTGTTCTTGGAGAAATGCCATGTGCATTCTGCCCTTCTCCATTTTGAATGTCGATAGCAGCTGGTGTTGTGCAGTCGACGTCTTATTCCATAATTGGGCTTATGTGCTGCTGGTAAGAGTTTGATTTTTTTTCTTGATCAGATTGTATTTCTCAAAAATACTCAGCTTTGGTCCTATCTTGCTTGGCTGGTTGATTGGTGGAGTGTGTGTAGGCTTCTTTGGTAACACTGTCATTATAATCTACTTGTTGCTTGTATTGCGGAGCGACCGATCAACCTCTATCACTGTAGTGGATGGAATTTCCTTTTGTCCCGCTGAGTCATGAGCCAGACTGGTTTTTGGCCTCTTGGTATGCAGTCAAAATTCTTCTAATGACACTTCATTGATAGGAGCTGATAGATCCTTCCTAGGCCTTTTATCCTTTAGAGCCTGTGGTGTGGTTGTCTGTGATACAGTGACCGAGAGGTCCTGTTGTTCTATTTCAACCAAAGTATTTGGTTCCCATCCTGTCTGGTTTGCAAATTTTTCTACCTCAGGCCTAGATACATGGACATACATGATATTCTTGTTTTCTATTCTCATCTCTGAAATAATCCTGCATGGATCATAGTGCCAAGTGAAACTCATGAAGAATTTCATTTCTTTTAGCAGCCTGTCTACTTCCTCCCCAATGCCTCGACTGTTGCACATGAAAGACCCAATATGCCCTTTGATTCTAAGTTGTTGCTTCTTCTTTAAAGACACAAAATGAATATCATCTGAGTTTATCATCTGCCTTATGTATTCCAGGGAAAAAATTCTGACAGGTAAGTATTTGGGTAGTTTATATGGGGCTAACTTGCACCTATAGACTCTGATCTCAGTGTGATTTTTTTACAGGTACCAATCACCAGTCTTTGTATGATCCGTGAGATGTAGGATTCTCTGAACTTCGTCATTAATCCTGGGTTCGGGTCTACCACTGAGCATACTCACCACTGGGTGGTAGAACTAAATGATGATCTGCTTGAAACTGAATTCTGTGGAGTTATGTCTGAGCAGGGAGGTCCATGTGATTACTGCCTAGGGTCTGCCACCTCCGTCCATATTCTGCATAGAAAAATCAAACTTGTCCGCTTGGAAGAAAATGAAAAAGTATGCCAGTATTGAAGAATACTGAAACATGCCTTCTGTGGTGAAATTGATGAATTTCTTGTGAATGTTGTCCTCCAAGAATGTGCCGAAGTCAAGTTGTGTTGTGGGTTTCTCATCAGTGGAGAAAATAGACAAAAATCCCAGAATGGGTTCATCTACCCACTGATCTGAATAATAACCCAACAAGGCACATAGTGACATGATAACTTGGTTTCCTTTTGTTGAGAACATGGAGGAGGGATAAGGGGGATTTTTGGTGGGGAGCTGAGCGAACTGTGGAAGGAAAAGCTCAAATATTTGAGCTCTTTGAGGAAATGACAACTTCTGCTATAGCTCTGTGATGATCTTGAGGTTTAAAGGTGAGGCAGAGTCGGCTCGAGATATTTGCATCATTTGGTCGATGGTTTCTAGCATGATGAGGAAAATAATTTCCCCAGATGATGATATGATGGCTCTTTGCTGGGAGATATAGTGGGCTCGACACTTGGGGGTGAACTCTAGAAAATGGTGAATTTGGGGAAAGAGATACAAGGGTAGGTTGGACTCCCAGAGTCCAATTTCATCACTCTGGTCCAGGAAGATTTCTTTAAGCCATGACTGAAGGTCTGCGAAGTCAAAATCACACTTAGTGTCTACGATTAAGTAGTCTTTGTCAACCAGTGGAATCCTGTCGAGGTCGACAGTAGGTGGGAGAAACAAATTCTCCTCTCCCTCTGTTCGTTTTGACTTTGGAGCCATTACTGTAACAATACCTGCAAATAAAACAATGTTAATGGGGATGACTGTAGATGGGGGTGAATGACTGTAACGGAGAGGAAAATGGGGTAAATTATCTGGTGCGATGTATTGGTAAATGGTGAAGGAATGAAATGGTGAGGGTATTTTTGAGTAAATGAGTATCCATTGCGTGCGGGGGACAGGTCAACTGGTTAACGGATAAGTTATCCAGCAATAAATGGCCACGGGTCATTTAGAATGTGAGATGGAAGGTGAAAACGACCGAGGGATATGAATGAGTGACATGGTGGTTATCAATTGGGGGAAAAGACCATGGTAAAAGGACTTGCCATGGGTGAACGAGGGAAGAGGGTTGACAGAGTTACGGTATGTGACTCTTATGGAAAGGTGGATAATGATGTCATGAGGTGATGAGGTATGTCAGGTAGTGAGAGGCGGTGGGATTCGGGACCAATAGATTCATGCCACGTATAAATAGGGGACCTGCCAGAGTAAAATTCCATTTCGGACCCCCCCACCATTAAAGGTAGATCAGTCGGTGGGGTTCAAAAAATACCCTGAGCCATTGATCCGCGTGCTTTGCTTTCGACCCCAGATCTGTGCATGATCTTTAACACACATTCCAGACCCCCCCCCTCCCTCCATTAAAAGCAGAATGGACGGGGGGGTCTGGAATCCAATATAGACCATAGATATAAGCACTGAAACTTGGGTNCCCACCGTTAAAGGTAGAATGGTCTGGGGGGGTCTAGAAGGACTTGTCCACCGTAGATCTGGGTGCAATCATCTGGATTGTTGATATATGAGCGGTCCATAAATGTGTCATGAAAATCATATGCACCTACAGAACTTAGTATAAGTGCATATCATGGGTTTTTCCCAAGCTTTGACATGTTTACATCACCAAGGGGTTAGACAAACAACTTTTTAAGCATCCAATACATGGTCCAACATTGATCATCGAGCTGGTTTTATTGAAATAAAGAAAACTACCCTATGTCCTAACCTAACTTCCTATGACAATTAGCCCAGATTAAACTGTTGGGATAAGAACTTACTCTATCCTAGGGATATCTAACCAAGATTAGACAATCTAGCCATATTTATTCACTAACTAACCTAGATAATTTGGCTAAGATTAAACAGTTTAGCCAAGATTATTCACTATTCCTATCAACATCAATTTAAAAGAACTTGGCCATGCTTGAAAGGTATGGACCAAGTCACTATTATTGCATGGGGCTCTATTGAAATTCTTTTATGCCCTCTTTTTTTTTTTTTCTTTCTTTTCTTTTTTCTTTTTCTTTCTTTTCTCAAATTATTTGCAGAATGAAAAATCATTTGACAAACAAAAAAAACTAAAGAGATAACATTTCAGTCACCATTTGATCCTATAAATTATAGGGTGATAACACTAGGTAAAGTACAGTAGTTCATGGAGCACCCGATCAAGGCTCAGACAATTTTACAATAGTTAAGTGCTAGAATAGTCAAGTATCGGGCATGATCAGTGGAGATAAAGGAGATCCTTTTGGACGCAATGGACCAACATTGATTCCTGTATGCCAACACATGCGAGGATCTCTTCATCAAATGGTTGAATTATAAGAAGAGTCATCCACTCAAGTGAAACAATTTGATGACTCTTGGAAGACTGAGAGATGAAAGCACCATGTGGTGATGTTTTGTTTTACTTAGCTTGCACTTTCAATAGTTATTTTTAGTTAATAATATTTTATAAATAAGTGGATCGACCTGTTAGAAAAGTTCGATGGTTTTTGCAAATACCCTCATTTTTGAATTTGTAAAGAACTATTTTAGAGCTACCTTAATTGAGAAGTCATGTTTAGGACCAGAGACAAGTTTATGTTCATTTTTCTTCAAAAGAGTGTGTGATTAGATCTAGAGAAGACTTATTTTTTATTTTTATCTCATGAATGGATGTTGTAATGAGTAAGAGCCTTTGAATATGTTGATAAGTTATCTGATTCAATATTTTTATATTTCTTGTCTTTCATGATGAAAAGTAAATGGTTGTGTTAATGTGTGATCAATGATTAGAGATAAGGAATCTATTTTTCTTTCCATGGTTTATTACATGTATATTTTCCTTTGATAATTGTATCTCAGTCAATGATTGGAACACCAACAGGTTAATGTATTAGTACTAGGGTTGTAATAGGTTCAAGAGTCATTGTATGGATGCTTGAGTATAAGGGTTATCCTAAGCTCATCCTTCTTCAGTAGTTAATCATTTCCCTTTGTTACCCAGTTGGTTTATACTAGAATTTATCTTGTATCGGTCCCACCTATAAGATAAAATACAAAAAAAAGAGAACGTTCAAACTGAAGGAGGATATTTCAAAGGAAGACGTCAAGTCAATCACTACATAAAATCCCATCGATTAATCGTCCAGATTGCAAGATTTGGAGAACCATTCTACCATTAAATGTTGTAGAGTCTAATTGGGCATCAGTGACAGGTTTGGTTCCTATTGTTGAGTTAAAGGGATTTAGGAACTCAAGAATGAATGGCTGACAATATTTTTGACATAGTATTTCACACAACCTGTAGATTCAAAACAACCCACATGCATGGCTATTCATTCTCAAGACATTCCACACACATTGAGTACTCATGAAATGAGTAACTCACCCCAGCAAGAGGAAGAACATATATTCCTTGAAATACCTTATGCTCTTCCTCACGAGGATTTCAACCAGTTCAGAAGAATCCAAATATCTTATGCCCAACAAATGGGAGCACTTCCCTTATCTCTGTTACTCCCTCATAGAAAAAAAGTAAGCATACCATTGGTCGATACCCCCGACCAGGTTTTCGCTCACATAGTAAACGACCTGATAGATTTCTCCCTCACTGAAATTGAATATCCTCTTAACATAATCCCCGAAACACAAGCCAGTAAATGCTCCGAGCCCAACAACTTTTCCGACAAGGAAGTGCTTAACTCAGAATGCTCAGTTTCCATATCGGACGACATGGAAGATAACAATGATCATAATTAATAAAGGCGAAAACCACCTCAGAAAAATCAACCTTCATTATCTAGAGATGATTTGTCCATCCCCGGTTGAGTACATAACCTTCCTCAACATCCGAAAAAGTTACTCCCTAAATTTGATCCTGAAACCTCAGGATATCCTAAAGACCATATAAAAAAAATTATACTAGCTATCAGATTGATAAATTTCCAACATGAATATGTAGTATGCATTATTTTCCTCTATACTTTTGAGAATTCAGCCTCCACATGGTATTTTAACTTACTTGTAGGGTTAATAACTAGTTGGATGAAGTTTCAAAAGGATTTTCTAGATCAATTTGTAGAAGAAACCACTACAGGAGATTTGATGGCCAAGTTGTTCATCGCCACCATGATTTATAAGGAGAAGGTTAAATAATTTAATCAATGGTTCACGACTATCCTAAACAAATTTCAACCCAAAGCTAAACCCACTCATGATTTTCAAATCGAAGTATATGCTAATTCCCTCCCAGCTTCTATTTCCATGTTTTTGAAGAGGGATGCCAAAACAACCTTAGCTGAGAATTTTGAAAAATCCAAAACTATGGAGTTCCAAATGAAAGGGTGTAAAGAAGTCTAGGTCTCATTAGTTAAGAAGGAATTTCAACCTCCTCCTAGGAGAGGACTCCTATTGACCATACCTCTAGGGAAACAAATAGGATAAGCTCCCAAAAAGGGAAGTGGATACATAAAAGACCTACAATGCATGGTTAAGAAGATGTCAAACGAAATCATAGACATGAAAAGAAGTGCAAGGGAAGGAAACCAATTCCATAGGCCCTATAAACCTTTTTTTAAAGGAAATCCATTGTTCAAAGAAATTGAACCTCCCCAAGACAACTTAAACATCAACCTGGGAAATGTAGCATAAGACTCTTTATGTACCTATCACCAAGAGAAACACTTTGAAAGAGACTTCCCACAATGGGTGCATGCCATGAATTTGATGGCCAACTAGTTTCTAGATGAGGTTTCCCTAACCGAACAATCAAGAGGCTTAGTTATGAATATTGTTGATCAGGAAGAAGCTTATCCACCAGAAGAAACAACCATGTTGATATGGTACCATGACCTACCAATTCCTTCCTATGACCTATTGGAGGTTCAAGAACCACCCACAGAGGTCTTGGCTTTGCAAACATGAAGTAGGGATCATCCTGTCTCAAATGACCTTACTACGACCGAAAATTCAGGAGCAAAACCAGCTCCCGATCACCTGAAATAACCTTTTGTTCCCCGAATAAATCCTATAAATATTCATACATGAGAGTCGCCCAAGCCAAAATACAACATAGTAGAAGATTTGAAAATGTTGAAGGTAAATATATTCGTCATGGACATGTGTATAATCCCTCAGCAAAAGGAATTTCTGTTAGAAGCATTGAAGTCAATAGAAAATCCTACAACAAGCACTAACCAAGGAGAAAATCTATCTCCCATTGATCTAAGAAATAAACCAATTGTAAATGATTTCTTTGAATATAAGAAGGGAAATCCTTTTGTCCCACCATTCCTTTTGACATTTCAATTCTTCAACATAAACCTCCATAATTGTGTGGTTGACTCAAGAGCATCCTTTAATGTTATGCCATTTTCTATATGCAAGAAATTAAATGCAAATCCTCTCAAAAGTGATAAACATGTGATACAACTAGACAAAACCCAAGTAAAGGTTATAGGAGAACTCAAAGATGTAATGATCAGGATGGATACTCACCCAAAATTTGTTCAAGGAATTGACATCATTGTAGTAGATATCCCAGAAGATTATGGATTGTTATTAAGTCGATATTGTTCTAAGAAATTAAACGGATACTTTAATACAGATTCGGATCACCTTTGGCTACCATTAAATGGACACACAAATATGATCAGGATCGATAGGGAAAGATATATAAAACATATTTCTATTGACGTAGAAACCCCTAATGAACCCTCATCAATAGATTTCCTCATGCTAGGAAATTATTCATGTGATTCTAATTTCGGGAATTTCTCTCCCCTCTCATCTAATTTTCCCCTTACTCAAAACTTTGAAATGAGTTTTCAATAAATTTTTCCAAAGATGACAGAGGAAAACCTCTTCTGTCAAGAACTGGTGTTAGAAACCACAAAATAGATAGGAAGAAAGGAGGAAAGTCGTAGAAAAAATGGATCTTATGATGGTTTCCCACAAATTTGGACCTTGTACTTCAATGGATCTAAATTGCAAGAAGGGTGAGGGGCAGGGTGTATCCTCATTGATCGAAAAGGTAAACATAATTTATTGTCCTGTAGACTAGAATTTATAACACCGCCAAGTATGAAGCTCTAGTACAAGGGCTAAATAAATCCTTAGACTTAAACATCAAAGAGTTGAAGGTTTTCAGAGATTCTGAAATCATAATTAGAAAAGTAAGGAACATTATACATTGCAACTCTCCCCACCTAAGGAATTACCAAGAGGAAGTGCACTGACTAATAGAACATTTTGAAGCCTTCAACATTACAACAATCCCTAGAACAAAGAACACTCTTGCTGACTATATGGACAATAATACCTCATGGTTTTCTCCTCTAGAAGACTATGAAGCATCATGATTCACTGTGGAGCTACTCTACAAACCATCGGTGCCCAACACTATTTCCAATTGGAAGGTTTTTGAAGGAGATGAACAAATCATAATATTTTTGACCAATCAAGATAATTTTAAAGATCTAGCTATTGACGATGAAATATTTCAAGAGAAATCAGTAGGAATCAAACCCATGTACAAAATCCTCATACATATCAATCGACTGAGAAACCAAGATCTCACATGATATCAAAAGGGGTTTCCAATTTAGAAAACCTTTTTGACTTAAGGGAAAGATTCAAAGGGTCAATGAATGCAAAAATAGGGAGTTCATGTCCCATGTATGAAACTATAAATCTAGGAAACACAGAAAACCCCAAGAATATAAATCTCAGAAAGACAGTATCTAAAGAGGAAAGGAAGGCCTATCTCAAACATTTTAGACAATATCAAGATGTATTTTCATGGTCCTACCGAGATCTGAAAAATTATGATACTCACATCATTCAACACACAATCTCATTAAATCCTGGAGAAAAACCCTTCCAACAGATGATTGGGAAGTATGATCCATCCACAAAGCCTCTCATGTGTCAGGAGTTAAAGAAATTACTATATTCTAATATTATCTTCCAAGTTAGACACTCTGAATGGTTGGAAAATTTGGTTCCTGTGAGGAAAACGTCTAGGGAGATCTTCCTATGTGTAGATTTCATAAATCTCAACAAAGCTTTAGAAAAGGACAACTACCGAGTCTCACCAATGAAAAAACTCTTGCACACCGTGTCTAGCTCTGATATTTTCTCCCTGCTTGATGGGTTTTTAGGTTACAACCAAGTTCTAGTTTCAGAGGAAGACTGATTGAAAACTACCTTCTGAACCAAGTGGAGAACCTTTTCTTATAAACGCATGCCCTTTGGGTTAATCAATGTAGGGGAAACCTTCCAGAGGGCCATGGATGTAGCGTTTCGGGGAATAATCAACATATGTGTAGTAGTGTATTTGGATGATGTGATTGTGTATTCAAAGAATGGAGAAGATCACATCCAACACTTAACCCCAATTTTCGAAAGGTGTAGGAAATATGGTATATCCTTAAACCCTAAGAAAACTATCTTTGGTGTGAAAGAAGGTAAAATAATAGGTCATATTATATATCAAGTAATAATTCACATATACCTAGAGTGAATTAGGGCTACAACTCAGCTTCCATTACCCCACAACAAAAAGGCTATGCAATCCTTCTTTG
>ML828160.1:29356-66151 GCA_009831015.1 Picea engelmannii | reverse complement strand
CTCTCTCTCTCTCTCTCTCTCTCTCTCTCTTCTCCAACTACAGCTCCAAAACTTGCTTCTCAATGAACAAGTGAGTGTATGTCTAAATGAGGTGCTAGCCTCCTTATTTATACAACTCTGGCACATGTGGACAGAGGTGTCTCTTGACTGGCAGGGACGACTTGTTCTTTTGGGTGGTTATAACCACCTTTAATATATTCTGGGGCCTCTTTAATATATTCTGGGGCCGACTTCTTATTTTACCTATCACAATTATGTTTTGACCAATCCGCAAAAGGGGATTTGGTCTTTTACAATAGCTGGCATGATCAATTCGCAATAGGGGATTGATCTTATGAATAATACAACAATAATAATTAGAATACACTTTGCAGTTACATTATTTCAACACTCCCCCTTAACAAGAAGGGTATTCTACAACAACATCATGCGAGAGAGAGGGCAACATCATCAACAACATCAGGTGGGTGAGAGGACAACATCATCAATATCATCTTGGAACACTGACTGGCGTATATATAAATCATCGAAATTTTTTCTCATCGACAACATCGTCATTCTCAATGGAATGAAATCATCATCTGCATCAATATGGATTAGTATAAAACTAATACATCATCATCATAGCACAAGTCTGGTTACATCATCACAACACAAGTTTGGAACACTACACAACAATTAATATGGAATCACAATACTAGACTGGCTTTACGTCACAACAATTAAGTTGGAAGCACAATACTAGGCTGACATATCTCAACACAACAATTAAGCTGGAAGCACAGTACTAGACTGGATTTACGTCACAACAATTAATATGGAAGCATAGTACTAGGCTAGCATATCTCAACACAACAATTAAGCTGGAAGCACAATACTAGACTTGATTTACATCACAACAATTAAGCTGGAAGCATAGTACTAGGCTGGATTTACATCACAATAATTAAGCTGGAAGCACAGTACTAGGCTAGAATATCTCAACACAACAATTAAGCTGGAAGCACAATACTAGACTGTCTTTATGTCATAACAATTAAGTTGGAAGCACAGTACTAGGCTGGCATATCTCAACACAACACTACTCCCCCTTTCGAGGGAGGTCCTTTCATACCATACCAAGATTATCTCGAAAGTGCTCAAACTTTACACAAGATAGAGACTTGGTCAACACATCGAAAACCTATTCATATGTGCTAACATATTGGAGATTTATGGATCCTCTCTGCACCATGTCATGGATGTAATGATATCGGATCTCTATGTGCTTCGACTTGTCATGAAATACAAGATTATCTGTCATCTTTATGCAGCTCTGGTTGTCACATAGGATTGTGGTTGATTCCATCTCTAGGTTGAATAGACTGGTCAACAACTTTCAAAGTCATATAGCTTCGTAGATGGCAGAACACACAACCATGTATTCTACTTCCATTGTACTGAGAGCAATGCTGGATTGCTTCCTACTCTGCCATGAGATCATGGTTGATCCCAAACTGAAAGAACATCCTGAAGTGCTCTTCCTGTCAGAGACACTTCCAGCCCAATCTGAATCAGTGTACCCACTCAGTGTGAAATCATGATTTCCGTCATAGATGAGACCAAAATCTAATGTACCCTTAAGGTACCTCATCACATGTTTTGCAACAACTAGGTGAACATGTCTGGGTTATACTAGAAATTGACTCAAGGTGTTCACGACAAAACAAATATCTGGTTTGGTGTTCATCAGGTACATCAACAATCCAATGATTTGTCTATAAAACGTGGCATCAATCAATTTTGATGAAGTGTCGACCAATAGCTTAAGCTTCGCTTCCATGGGTGTATTCATGGACTTGCACTCCAACATGTCGAATCTCTTCAGGATTTTGACTGCATACTTCCCTTGGTTAAGGAAGATTCTCTCTGGGCTCTACCATACCTCAAGACCTAAGAAATAATGCATTAGGCCAAGGTCTTTCATCTCAAATTTTGAAGAGAGCTTCTTCTTCAATTCGATGATGAGATTTTCTTCTCCAGTTAAGAATATGTCATCCACATACAACAACAATATCCCTGACTCATCATTCATAACCTTGAAGTAGAGGTTAGAATCTACTTTACTCTTGGTAAATCCCAAGCTCGTTAGAAAAATGTCTATCCTGCCATACCAAGCTCTAGGAGCTTGCTTCAATCCATACAGAGCCTTCTTCAACTTGCAGACATGAGTCTTCTTGTCTTCAACTTCAAATCCTTGAGGTTTCTCTATATACAATTCTTCTTCGATGACACCATTTAGGAAGGTTGTCTTTACGTCCATATGGTGCAACTTCCACTTCATCTTGGCTTTAAGGGCTATGATGGTTTTGATCAAAGTGTATATGGCTACAGGAGTGAATGTCTCTTCATAGTAAATGCCTTCCTTTTGAGAAAATCCACGAGCAACAAACCTTTCTTTATACTTCTCAATACTTCCATCAACAACATTATTTATTTTGAAGAGCCATTTGGAAGATAGCACATCCTTACTCTTCGGTCTGGGAACTATTTCCCATACATCATTCTTTATTATGGATTGGTATTCTTCTGTCATGTCATCTGACCATTCTTTCTTCTGAATGGATTCTTCAAAGTAGGTAGGATCCTTCTCTAGGAGATCACACATCAAAGCCATATAACTGGAGAATGGCTTAGGTCTCTTTACCTGTCTCCTGGTTCCTTCGGGAACACCATACTTCTGTCCATCTTGAATAAGCTCCCTAGCCCAAACATGATTTCTCTTATGGGAGATCGTCATCTGAGGAGGTTATTTAAATTCTACTATATCATGATCTTCTATAATTTCCTCATCAGGAGAAGTTACAACTTCCCGCACTGGTTCTACAGCTCTCAGAACCTCCCTCACTGATTCTGCAACTCTAGGAGCTACATGTTCCTCTTCATATAATTCTTCAAGCTGACATCTTCTTGATTTCTTGAGCGCTACATATTCATCAAAGGTCACATCCCTTCTGATCGCAATGTGATGGTGACTTGGTATATAAATCCTGAAGGCCTTAGAGACCTCACAGTATCCCACAAATATTCCCTTCTTTCCTGACGGTTCCAACTTGTTTCTTTTCTCTTTCGAAATATGTATAAATACTGGGCAGCCAAATATTTTGAGATGGATTACCTCTGGCTTCTTTCCGGTGAGCATCTCTTCCAGGGTCTTGAACCCAAGTGCACTATGGGATAATCAGTTTTGTACATATAGGGTTGTCATTGCCGCTTCTTCCCATAAGCACATTCAAATATCTTGATCATGGATCATGGTCTTCACTGCTTCCATTATCATTCTGTTCTTTATTTCTGCTACACCGTTTTTTTGAGGATTGTAGGGAGTAGTCAGCTCCCTCTTGATCCAGATATCTTTGCAGAAGTTCACAAACTCTTTTGAGGTGTATTCTCCTCCATTATCTGACCTAAGTATCTTGATCTTTATTTCGGGAAGATTCTCTATCAAGGCTTTGAATTCCTTGAATTTACTAAACACTTCATGTTTTGATTTCAAAAAATGCACCAAGGTCTTATGAGAATAATCATCAATAAAAGATACACAGTATACATACCCACTGATGGAGGATGATGGCATTGGGCCACACACATCTGAATGAATGAGTTCTAGGACTCCTTCTGCTTTGTTGTCTCTCTTCGGGAAAGGGTTCTTGATGTTCTTCCCTTGTGAACATCCATTGCACACACCTTCATGGTCAACCTTGAGTTCTGGTAGACCTGTGACTGCTTTGCATACGTATGGTAGTGCCTTGTAGTTGATGTGGGCTAATATTCTATTCCAAAGTTCACATGAATTCTCAATGGCGTGGGTCATGGCTGCTTCTGAGTGACCCTTTAGCTTATACAAGCCACCTTCTTCTTTTCCAATGACAATTGCTTATTTTATGGTTTATCCTTTAGCCCACATAAGAAATTCTCCATCTATAAAGGAAACTTTGAAGCCTTTCTTTTCTAAATATGATATGGAGAGTAGGTTCTTTGTCAAACCTGGTACATAGAGTATGTCCTTCATCTTCATTGAATTCCCCGAGTTAAGTTTGTAGTTTGTTTCTCCCACTCCCTTGATGGGATATTGGTAATCATATCCAAGTGTAACTTTCTGAGAAAACTTCTTTTTTGAAATGAAAGAGAGAATATCTCTTTGACATGTCATGTGCTTGGAAGCACCACTATCAATGAGCCAAGTGTCCTCTCCAGGTGTTACCAATCCTGAGAGGGCCGAGATTAAGACATAGTCTTTAATTTGTTCTCTTAACATCTTTGCGGGGGGCTCTTCATATTAAACTGCATGGGAATGGTGCCTCTTATTTTTCCTCTTGTATTCTTCTCATCTACTGGACAATGTCTCGCAATATGTCCCATCTTGTCACAATGGTAGCATTGGACAAATGAGTAATCTCTTTCCTTTCGTTTTCCTTTCTTCTGGAATCTCTTTGGTTGAGATTTGTTTTGGGGGTGACTCTTTATGAGTTTATTTCTAGAAGTGAGACTCCTTTCTTCCTCCTTTAGTGTGAGTAGCTAGGGATTTATCTTCATCTCTTGCTAGTAAAGCCTCTCGGTTAGCTACTCTTGTTTCTTCTTGAATACATTCTTCCCATAGACCGTCAAATTTTAGTTTTTTCGTTCTGGAACAAATCGTTTGGATGAATGCATCCCAAGGTCTTATGAGACCATTAAGGGTCATCATTATGAGTTCGTCTTCATCTAAGGTATCTCCAATTGCTTCTAAATGTTCTTTGAACTCTGAGATTCTGGAGAAATATTCTTGGATTGGTTCTCCTCTCTGCATCCTTGTATTCTTGAGATGAGTTCTTAGATTCATCTTTTGTTTTATGTTCTTTCCTTCATATAGTCTATTTATGGCATCAAACATTTATTTCTGAGTCTTCTTTGATGACACATAAGGAATCAATTGATATATGATTGAATCTACAATGATTCTTTTGGCCCTGATTGTATCCTTTTGGTGCTTTTCTTTATCTGCAGCATTGACGGGTTCTAGTACTTCTTCTTTGATGAATCTTGCTAGGTCACTATCTTCAAGAATGAGACCAATCCTATACTTCCAGGCATGAAATTTTTCCACACCTTCCATCTTGTCAACAAGCTTAGTGCTTGCAGACATCTTTTACCTAGAGCTAGGAAAATTTCCAAAAATGAAAATGCTCAAAATTAAATTTTGAACTTACCAAGAGGTGCGCTTGGCTGAGGCGAGTAGCCTGGTGTGTTTGGATTTTTAGAAAATCCAACTTTTACCCGTCCAAACTTGGTTTGCGAATTTCTAGACTAGTGCTTATGGTTTTCTAGTACTTTTGGTACTCTCGTACTTCTGGTACTCTTGTACTTCTGGTACTTTTGGTACTCTGGTTTTCTGGTACTTCTAGTACTTTGTGAAAACTAGGGTTTCACTTTCCAGGAGATCTAGCCACTGAAAATTTGCGTTGAGGATGCCAAAGTGATCCTTGAGGAAGGGCACACTTTTCTAGATGGTTTTAGGGCTGAAATACTTCATCAATAAAAAAACCCTATTTTGAATGTATGACAACAATGATGTTTTTCACTTTCTCTTGTGAAAGATGCTCTCTTTAGCTTAGCTCTGATACCATTTTAAGGTTTAAGCTATTATTAGAGTTCTTTTCATTTCACTAGATAACAATAGCATAAGACAGGATCACTAAGAAATACACAATCACAAGAGACACATCATTTATTTTGGGAAACCCTCATGGGGGAGAAAACCCAACAAAACTAGATTATTATAGATAGCCAATACAATGCCAAGAGATAACTCAAACAAATGCAGAAAGTCCTCTAACAAGAATGCGCCTCTCTCTCTCTCTCTCTCTCGCTTCTCCAATTGCAGCTCCAAAACTTGCTTCTCAATGAACAAGTGAGTGTATGTCTAAATTTGGTGCTAGCCTCCTTATTTATACAACTCTGACACGTGTGGATGGAGGTGTCTCTTCATTGGCAGGGCTGACTTCTTCTTCTGGGTGGTTATAACCACCTTTAATATATTTTGGGGCCTCTTTAATATATTATGGGGCCGACTTCTTATTCTGCCTATTACAATTATGTTTTTACCAATCCACAAAAGGGGATTGATCTAATGAATAATACAACAATAATAATTAGAATACACTTTACAGTTACATTATTTCAACAATAGTTATGTCCTCAATGGATGGATGTGAAGACAACTTTGCTTAATGGTAGCATTGAGGAAGACGTGTACATAAAGAAACCTTAGGACTTTGAGGTAAATGGGAAGGAGTCCCATGTGTGCAAGATTAAGAAATCCTTGTAAGGATTCAAGTTGGCATCGAGATAATGGTATTCCAGGATCGATGGATATCTGCAGTGTATGGGATTCACCAAAAGTGAAGTAGATCCTAACTTATATTATATATTAATTGGGATTGATCTGCTTGTTTTGGTGTTGTATCTAGATGAATTGTTTTTAACAAGTGCAAAGAAACTCATTGTAGGGTGAAAAGCAGACATGGAAGCTGCGTTCAAGATGGACATTAGCATGATGCATTACTATGGGTTTGGAGGTTTGGTAGAGACAAAGGGAGATATTCCTTAGGCAGGGCAAGTATGTAGTTTAGATCCTAAAGATGTTTTGGATGGAGAATTTCAAACCTATGGCCACAACCATGATCACTAATCTGAAGAAGGTGACAATCTCAGATTCAAAGTTGGTGGATCCCACATTGTATAGACCATTGATAGGTTCTTTGATGTATTTGGTGAACACTAGGCCAAATATTTGTTTTGCAGTGAACACCTTGAGTCAGTTCATGGTGGAGCCAAGGCAGGAGCATTGGGTAGGAACAAAACATGCTCTTAGGTAATTGAGGGGCACAATGAAGTATGGTTTGAGATATCTTGGAGATGGTTAAGTGAAGTTGCAGGGGTATTCAAACTCAAATTGGGTAGTCAATGCAACCGACATGAAGAGCACCTCAAGGTGTTTCTTTAGCTTGGGATCAACGATGATATCTTGGTTCAACAGGAAGTAGAATTCCGTAGAACTTAGCTCAATATAGGAAAAGTACATGACAATCAATACTGCTAGTTGTGAGGTCATCTGGCTTCACAAGTTATTTACAAGAGTGTTTCATCAGGAGTTGGATACCACAGTCGTTTACTCTTTGAGATTCCAATGTTTCATGAAAGGTTCAAGCATATAGAGATCAAATATCACTTCGTATGAGATAAGGTTCAAAAGGGAGCACTGAAGCTCCAATATATTCCCACAGAACATTAGGTAGCTGATATTTTGACCAAGCCCTTGGCAAAAGGGAAGTTTGAGGCATTCATAGACATACTTGGGTTGGTGTAGAATTCCTTCCTCGCTAAGAGTGTTGATAAATATAGCTCGGGCAATAACTTCCGCATAGGTTTAGGGTGAACGTGTAGAAGTAGTCCGAGATATTTCTATTTTTGGAAAGTAATTCTATTTTTGAAAAGTAATTCTATTTTGTAATTCACTTTAGTAAAAAAGTGAAAAGTCTTATATTTAGTAGTTGAGTCTAGAAAGTGTATTGTATGCATGCATGACTTAGACTAGGAGTAATCTTAAAAATAGATTAGGGTTTTGGTCTCAGCTAAAAGTATAAAGACAAGTCAAGATAGAGATTTCATACACACTTGAATGGTTGAGCGACCAAGAAAGAGAGAGAGAAATGATTTAGGTAGAGGCGAATCTGGGCAGTAGGCAATAGTTTTGTATAATCGTATGAACATGATGTACAAGCTGTCCAACAGGTCGTACAACGCTTTTATATTTTTTTCCAGCAGGCCATACCTCTCAAGTAGGATGTGCAATCTTAGTTCGGGGTGATTTCATTAATTGTACAGTTGTTTGTTTTTTTGGAATCTTCTGGAGGTTTCCTTGTAAGTTTTTTGAAGGAATAAAAATATGATTTAAAAGAGTAATTACCTTTGTATGTGTGAAATTGATTTTATGATTCCATTATTTAATTTTCAGCTATTGTGTGATTGATTCTATGGTTTGAAATTGAATTTCAACATTAATTAAATTGAACAATTTACTTGTTTAATTGAGATCACAAGGATATCCGTCATTCAGTCTTGGGATTTTTACATAAACAACACATCCCACCATATGATACGCTAGATCTACACTTCCTGTTCAAACTTCTAGGGATTTTGATTTCAGTGACTTTAGATCTCTGAAATAAATGATAACTACACATTTCATTGGAATCCTCAGGCCATGAAAAGAAAAAAATATAAAGGACTAGATTCAACATCGTGCCTTAGAGAAGATTGTCAATCACTCCATTCTAGACAAATGCTAGGACCACATATGACTACACTAACTATTCACCATTCGATTAGATCTGACATCTACTCATATAATCAATCATATAAGTGTTCAAGTGACTCAATGCGAGCACTAAATTCCATTATGTGATGTATTTGTGGGCCCCAACAAAGCTTCATCTTATCAATTAATAGAACTGGATATCACAGAAAGCGCCAATAGCAATAAAATTTCTTCAATAGACTCACATTATTCTTGCTCTCAACTTAGTGAATCCATAACCATTCTTTGCTAGACATCTAAATCAACCACCGCTCTCTCCAAGGTTGTTGTCCTCTCTTTCAAAGACATCGTCCACACAAGAAGTTACCGAAAATGAATTAGTTCATGCATCGAAATTCCTTTGGATCACCACCATACAAATCTGATACCAAATGTTGGGATTAGAATTCAACAAAAAATAATATCAAGCACATACTAAGCAAGGGACACCAAGAGTTCCACTCAATAAAATCTCGATGGAAAATTCTATTCAATCATACCATTTCTAAGTGTGTTTGTATTGTACAATTGATCCCTTTTTATAACTTTAGGTGACCATAACAACTATGTTATAATTAGATATTTAGTTCAACCATATGCATAATTGTCTCCCTTAATATATCCTCAAACCTGTTCATTGGTATTCATTCCTAACTTCACTCATTGTCCTCATTCTTAGTTTTATACGTACAAATTTACTTTGTTAACATATTACAATGTTTTCACCATATATCACAAGTAGGAGTTAATCCTTCAATTGGTACACTGATTTTGTAGAGGATAAATTTCCATCTAATTTTATTGTGTTGAGTGGTGGAAAATAATATAGGATTAGAGGAAAGGTAAATGTCCTACTTCAACAAAGAGGTAAGAAGGTAATGATTAAATATGTCTATTATGTTCCTTGTTTGGAGAAAAATCTACTTTCAATTACTAGTATAATGAAGCATAGCCCACACTTATATATTAGTTTAAGTGATAATATGTGTTTTATTGTTGATAAGAATATGTTGAATTTAATTAATGCTGAAAATAAATTTCAAACCATAGCATCAATCACACAATAGATGAAAATTAAATAGCAGAAGCATAAAATCAATTTCACACATACATAGGTAATTACTCCTTCAAAAACAACTTTTCATTTCTTCGAAAAAATTACATGGAAACCTCTACAAGTTGCCCAAAAAGAAACATCTGCACAGGTACCAAAATCACCCTTAACTAAGTGGAACGACCTTTTGTACGGAATGTACGACGTCTAACCGTATGAATATACAATTTTTTATGGTTTTGTTATTCACCAAGTTGCACTAGTTGTATTTGCAGATGAGCCACCACGGACTAAGTAGACAAATGCTTAGAATTTAGAGTTCACAGATTCAATAGGTCTATTAGACCACCTTTTTCCGCATTTCCATCCCTTCATGGTACTGTAATAAATGAATTGAGCATGAAAGTTGTAAAATACTTTTGGCCACCTAATACCTGAGCATGAGCATGTACTCTAGAGTGTTTTTTTCACTTGTTAATTATTTCTTGCATGTCCTTGAGGGCAATTAATAATTTCTAAGTTTTTTCACTCAAAACAGACTTCAAAGTTGGAGTATGTGCTGGTTGTTAGTCCTTGGAATGATATAACCAATGTCTAGTGTCTAAATGTATATGCATTCATTCTAGGTCATGTCTATTGAGTCATATGGAATTTACGCCAGGTCCCCATAGTTTTTTTTAATGTTTTAGTAAAATAAAAAAATTTCTGTAAAACGAACCCATTTTAATGTAAAGTCAATAAAATGTAAAAATATGGCATCAATCATTGTCATATTCCATGCTTGTGGTCATTTTCTAAGCCATATCACCCCTAAACCCTTATTCCCCTTTTGTCTAGGCAAAAAAGTGATTTTAATCACTCAAAAATGTATTTTCTCTCAAAAAAGACTAAAAAATGATTTAATTAAGTTTCCTAAAAAATAGGGAAGTCAACAAACATGTTAGAAAGATGTTTTTGATGTGTATGGAGTCCCAAAATTAGGTGGCGAGTTTCTCCCTTAGTAAAGGCGACTTGATTGGGTAAGGTGGCAATGGGTGGATATCCATATGTAACTACTTGACCTCTCCTTGAGAGTTGACACATTTAGGGAGACATCAATCCCAAAGGTAAGGACTCACACTCCCACTACACTCACCTCACTTCCACTCCACTCCATATCCCACTCACTCCACTTCCACTCCACTCCATCTCCCCTCACCCCACATTAACCTCACTTCCACTCCACTCATCCCTACTTCACTAGATGCACCACTCCCCCTCTTTCATGTGCATTTGCTTGGAGTTGTCACCTAGAAATCAATAAAAGAAGGTCATACCCTCTTCTCTTGTGTTAGTTGGAGCTTGGGGATTCGATTCTTGTGTTGTAATCATTGTAATACGTTTTGCATATTGGAATAAATAAGACTTTGGAGGTCGAAGTGGTGGATTGCCAAGTGTGTGGATGCATGTAACCATGAGGTAATATTGTTTCATTCTTTTTGCTGTATATTGTGGTTAAAATTGGCCTTGTAGAAGTATTATTGCTTACTTGGATAGGAATACTAAACTTGTTTGATTACCAATCCTATTTTTTTATTATCTATTATAGAGATTTTGAATGCACCTTTTGTTTTGCTTAACCAATTGTGTTTTGAAGTCTCTATTGTAGGTGGCACCATTTTTTTAACCCTCTATTTTTCAAGGATTTGAAGTGATTGATGCTCTACTTGGATATTATGAGGATCTAGGTTGATTCTTCTATTATTTCAAGTCATTTGAAAAAGATCCCTCCACATTTCACCACAAAGGATTCCATCGCCCAAAGACATTCCAAGCACAAGCTTGCCTTCCTCTCTCTCTCTCTCTCTCTCTCTCTCTCTCACCCTTCTAATTTCAATTTCTTAAGTTACTTTTTATTTACATGCATGAACTTGAGTCTAATTTCTAAAGATAAAACTTTGAATCTTTTGTGCATGCATGAAGTTTCGAGATCTGAAATTTAGTTCAATTCTATCCAATAGATCTAGATCTAGTATAGTAAAAGGCTCTTTTTTCGTTAAATAAATTTTTGATATTTTAAAGGTTGAAATTGGGTCCTTTTCTTTGGTTTATATTTGTTAGATCTAACAATTTAAAGTGCCTAAATACTTGTTGTCCTAAAAACAAGCAAGTTTTCTGCAATAAAGTTTGTTAGTTTGTTAGTTCTTAGTTTCTAGTTTCTTGCTTAATTTTTCAAGATTTTTTTTTACTAATCTCCTAAGATGTCCTAAGCCATTTTGGGCACCTTTTGGAGTCTTCTCTTTGCTGATTTTACAGGTTGTTGGAAAACCAAAGATAAAATCTTTCCAATTTGGACAATTTTGGGGCAGCCAAGCAACTAAGAGTCCTCTAAACCCTCTAGAAAACCAAATAAAATTGTCATTTATTTAGAATAAAATTGTCTTTGAAAAAGCTTGCTAAAATATCTCTTTTCCTTTTACATTTTATATCAATTTTCTGCCACTAATAACAAATTCTCTTTTCTGTCCTAGAAGGTCCTCATAGTACAAGAGTGATTTCCTCTTCTTTCTTGGAGTCCAAACTGAAAATCCATCACCCAAGTCAACCCTTTGAACACCCAATACTCAAAGATTCTTCTTTTTGTATTTAGTTTCTTTAGATTATCGATCCATCTCTATAAGGATCCAAATCCAAAAAAAAGAAAATAGTGTAGAAGGCATAATAAAGTTTGTGAGCCACAAAGCTCGATTTTCTTCGTTTCCCCTGCCCCTGGGGGGGAAACAAGTGTTTGTCTCTCTTTTGCTTCGAGGTTGATTCCCGTGTTATTTGTTTATTTTTAGTTTCAAAGTTTCATAAAAAAGATAAAATTAATTCACAACACTAAATTGAAGTTCTAAAATCAATTACAAAGCTTTAGTTTAGTTTTGCTTTTATAGATTACTAGTTGTTATCTTAGTTCTATTTTTGTTCCAATTATTGGAATAAAATCAAGTTGCTCAACCGTGTATGGAATCCCACTGCTACTTTTGGGTGGATTTGGAGACCCAGAAACATATCTGAGCAATGCATGCTAGTTTAATTAGGGAAATCTTCTTACTATGCTATTCATCTAAGACCTATGCATCTGGGTGGAGCGTGTTAATTCATGGGGGATTATATCCTCTTTTTGGACCTATGGCACACCCAGTCGAAACATCTATAAGATTTTCGAATTGCAAGCAAGGAGGCCAAATACACTTTTTACACAAAGAGTGGGGACCCCGACTTCAATCCCCACTTCACGGATTCAAATACTTGTTAAAACTCCCAAATCCCTTAATAAAATTCTCAAGATAAAATAAACGCGACATTTTCATCACATCACATTTTAATTTCTGGCAGTGGTCTACTTTTCCATCTATTTTGTCAATTTATCTTTATTTCAAATGGTTCAAGTTATTTCCCTTTAAAGCATGTGGTGAATGGATAATATTTTATGAGTTTTTCACAGGGTGTATCTTTTTTGAATCATTTATGTTGCTGTGTTAAATCTTTTGATTTCATAATAAACTCCTAGAATAAATTTTCTTTTAAGCTTCATAGAGTAAAAATCCTTAGATTCTTTTTATAGGGACTACCCCCCTTGGCTTTGCTAGGAGTTGGCCTAGATGGAGGAGTCGAGGATCAGGTGACAACACGTTGACTTGAGACTTTCTCCCAAGGACACACTAATTGGATTGAATATTTCTTCCATGATAGCCCAAGTGTGTATAAGGTGATGACATTTTTTGGCGCCGTTGTCGGGGATAACTATTTCTATTCCCGGAATACGACTTTTTGTTTTCCTTTTCGTATTTTTACTTTGTTTGATGTTTCTTGTTTGCTTAAAATAAACTTGATCATCTGGAAACTCCACTTCAAAATATTTTGACAAAGTATTCTGCAAAGAGGAACTCATGGTTTGCTTAGCTTCATCCTTGAACCAAAAAGGGTTTTTGGAGGAGGCTAGCCAAGCTTTATTCTCGTATGATCCTTTTTTAGTTTTGGGTCCCAGTCCTTTAGAATTTTATGTTTTATTAATAAATATAGCTTAGAAATGGATGATCTTTATAGACCTATTGTTTTCTCTGCAATAAGTGGTTATCCACCTGTAATTCCAAAAAATTTCTTACAAAATTTGCCTTGTTTTCAAAGTAATAATATTGTTGATGCTAGACGCCATGTTAAGAAAGTTTCCCATTGATTCAATAAATGGTGTTACAATTCCTTATATGAAGATATAAAAATGAAGTTGTTTATCTTGTCCTTTGACGATGATGATCTTGATTGGTTTACGGAGCTCAAGGATAACTAAGTCAAAACTTGCAAATAATTGGTTGATGCTTTCATGGAAAAGTGGAAGGAAAAGGAACCTCCAGTTATAAAGACAGTCAGTTCAGATGCTTCACCAGATTCTAGTAAGAAATAAGTCATTTAGGCCATAGAACTTATCTATGCAAATCAGTTAAAGGCCGTGGAATTTCTCCTTGCAAAGGCAGAAGCTTGTATTGAGTATTCAGACCCTATAGATCTAGAGCTTCATAGTGAACAAGAAAAGGAATTTCATCTAGAAATTTCAGAAAATCCTATAGATGAGTCAGTAATCGATCAGGAGGAAATAAAGGAAATTGAGTTTGAAGTTATTGAAAATCCAAAAAATTCAACTCCCCACCATCCTCCCAAAGAATCCATCTCCTCAGAGAAAATATCCGTCAATTGTGATGATCTTGAAATAATCGGTGAAGCAAATTCCTTGATAGTTCCAGTTCTAGTTCCAATTTCAATCTCTCAATCATTGGATGACTTAATGAAAGTTAATGGGAAATTGGAATATAGATTCAGTTTATCAAATCCAGATCATTATAAGCACTGGTTAGCCTTGCACCATGACAATCGAATGTAGATATTCATAAAAAATTTACAAGGCTTACCAAACTTCAAAGTTTGGTTGAATAAATAAAAACACAGGTTTCTGGGGTGGTGTATTCCCAAGAAAAATTCCAAGTTGATAAAACTTGGAAAATGATCTTCGAAAAGTCATCTCGGACATGGATTATTCATACATATGAGCTTTTTTTTCATCCATGACATGGTTGATTCATGGATTTTCTACTTCATCTAGTTATACAGTGGAAAGGTCAAAGCTACCAGTGAGAAGACAACTTTTCAAATTGCTTCTCAATGATGACATTTGATGCCCATGGGGCCATCCCTTGTAAGATATCTCTCTAACCCTTCCTCTTTATATTTTATTTTTACAACATTTTTCATTTTCTTGTATTATTAGTGTAGCTTGTATTTGAAATTGTTGGTTTTCATATATACATGTTGCTTATGTTGTTTTTGGCAAGACATTTGTGATGTAGGTCACCGATTCTAGATTATCACATACTCTCCTTTTATAAAAATATCAAGCACACATCCCCATATGGAGCTAATGTTATCCACCAAGTTTCATTAGTTGTATTTGCATACGAGTCACCACAGACTGAGCAGACAGATGCTCAAAAGTCAGAGTTCACAGATTCAACAGGTTTATTAGACCACCTTTTTCTGCATTTCCATCCCTTCGGGGCATTGTAATAAATGACTTGAGCATGAAAGTTGTAAAATACTATTGGCCACCTAAGACCTGGGCATGAGCATGTACTCTAGAGTGTGTTTTTCACTTGTTCATTATTTCTTTCCTATCTTGGCGAACGATTAATAATTTCTAAGTTTTTTAACTCAAAACCCACTCCAAAGATGGAGTATGTGATGGTGGTTAGGCCTTGTTTAAGTCATCAATCATTCAAGATCTATGGTTACCATCGCATCTTGTTTTCATGCCGACCAACGATCTAGATTGCTCATTTTTCTCGAGATATCACTTTTCTCGAGGAAGGGAATATTCTTCGATACTTTTCTTCATAGTGTAAATAAAAGGGTGGTCTGTTTCACTCCAATGGGAACGACTCCAAATAGAATAATATTTGATGCTTTCGCTTTAGAGTGTAAAATAATCTGTCAACGTTCCTCCTCCGATAGCTATGGATCTAATAGATCAACAATGCATATTAATTCAAAGTTTCCTTCATTGTCGGACTTCCTATCACCTTTGTACGTGGCCAAATTTTCTTATGACATGTGGTCCAATCATTGGGTTACAGTTTCGTGCTTTCGTGGAATTGTCTTGGTATTAACATGGATCTGTACGAAGTATGACATGTGGCATATGATGTGACATGTATTAACTACAAATTATTTTTCTCACGTGGCCCCTTCTACAGGTTTTAGGTGTCATGGTATTGACGTGGACATAATGTGGCATCTAAGTTGGCTCACAATCATTCATATTCCTTCCCATCCAATCACCGGTTCATATTTATTCTCTATTGCTCCAATAGAACAACGGTCCCTATTGATTAGGAGCTTCTTATGTCAGAGTGTCTCATAATGGCATGAGATAAATGCTCTGAAAAATTGAATTCTGATGGAACCACATCGCTCCAAATAGTTCAACATCGTCGATTTATTTTAGGAGTTTAATATCTATCGTTGATCACTTATCGAAACAAATGGAAATGATTCATCCATGTGGTCAAACTTAATATACTTTGATGATCGGAGTTAATACTCAAACGTGTCAGAGTCTTGCTCTGAATGCTCTTCCTTGTAGTCCGATCTATGATAGATCACGGTTGTTGATTCTCCCTCCACGATGAACAGTTGGATATCACCCTCGGAGTATTGGTGTCAAAGTCAATATAGAAAGCTATGATATGAAGTTTCGAACCACTAAATCTCTTTATTTAGTGGTATGATGGATGATCAACAAGAGTCGTTGATCTAGTGAGGATCTTATCCCATATCTAATCTCATCTGCCAATTTCTAATTTATGAAACTTTTTAAATTATGCCAAATTTCTTCGATTCTTCTTTCGATCCCATGAAAATACGATATCCTGTCAATCAAAGATAATGAACCTTTCATGATCCTTGGAATTGACAACAACATATTCCTTCCTTCATCAATGACAACAATAGTCAATATCCCCCTACTTGTGACATCAATGACATCCAAGGATTTCTACATTTGACATCAATGACAACACAATTTCCAACAATCTACTCCTTGGTCATTGATGGAAACACATATTCTTAAACTGGTCTATGTAAGTCTCCTCTATCTACAAGTCTCCCCATGTCTTGTTTCTCTCCCCCTTTGACATCAATGGAAAAGGGTTTTTGTATTTGGTAATTTCTTCATTGCAACAAACAATATTCTTATCCTTTTGTAGCTCCCCTTAACGTGATACCCTTCATTTTTCTTTTCAACATGCAACCATATGCACTCTCCCCATGATATTTTGGTTATGTTGAGCTCCCATCATCTTTCCCCTGAAGCTTTCACTGAGAAATGAGAATGACTCCCATCTCTTCTGTCTGAGATACTCAAATGTATCTCTAGGTAGGGGTTTTGTAAATATGTCTCCTATTTGTTCCTTGGTAGGAACATACTCCAACTTGACAGTCTTATCATTTACCTATTCCCTAATAAAATAATATTTGATTGGTATATGTTTTGTCTTTGAGTGCATCACTGGATTCTTTGAAATTATTATAGCATTGGTGTTGTCACATAGTATCGAAATTGGATTCTTGTAGTCTATCTGAATGCCTTACAGTGTTTGTTTCATCCAAAGAATTTTTGTACAACAAGATGTTGCTACAATGTAATTTGCTTCTGTTGATATTATGGTAACTGCGGGAGGTATTTACCTCCACGTGTAAACCTGACGAGAATAGAATATTCTGAGAAGCAAGAAGAAACCCTAATTATTTGGCTAATAACCCTAGAAGACAAGTTAGCTCAAGAGGATAACTTGTATTAGGTTATTAGCCTCCAAGAGAAGAAATTGGCTAAAGGAAATATTATATACTAAGTAAATAGTCACCCAGAATTAGAAGTCGTCCCAGGTAGTTTGCCAGTTTTAGTATAAATATAGGAGGCCAGTCTTCATTCTAGCAGGCATTCTCAGAATTGAAGAAGCAACACTTGTGCGCACTGCAGTTGGCTACTTTGTGCACAAGTCTGGAGGAGAGCTATCGTTGCAGCTATTGTAGCTAGAAGAGTTTGACTTTGGCTTGGACTATCTCTTTGTTATGGTTTCGAATCTATGATCAACTCTTGTTTGGTGCGCTATCCTTGGAGAGAGAGGTGTGCTATCTTGTTTGGCTATCTAGCCTAAGCTTTGCTTTCAAAATGATTCTTTGTTAAGGTTAAGGTTCTCAGGGGTGGCTTCGACCTATGGTTGGGTGACAATAGTGATATTGTTTATGGTTAAACAAGCACATCCATCATATTCTAAAAGGTTATGGGCCCACACCTCCTTCATTCAGTCTAACCACTGGAAGGGAGCATAGCCATAAGGATAGTAATCTCGTTGAAGAACTATCGCTAGGGTTTCTAGCAGGAGCAGTTACTAAAGAATTGTTGCTAGTGTTACTAGCAGATGCAGTTGCAGAAACCCTAACCCTCTCATTGAGACACCTTAAGTGAAGGGATTGACCTAATTTCCAGATATACTAGTGCGCCCTAGCCTAGCACATCTCTTGGTACTCTCGGCAAGCTAAGACGTCAAGGTTGATTTTTTGGTCAAAATCTAGGGTTGACCAAGTCAAAGCAACCATGACTTACTCTATGAAGTCATAAAACAAGTTATATGGGGCTTCTAACTTCAGAGTGTGGAATACAAGGATTGACATAATCCTTTCCAAGAGTAAAGTGCTAGATATCATGAAAGGAAAGATCGTGGAACCAAAGTTTGAAGAAGGAAAAGAGAAGGAACCGTAGAATGTTGTAGTTATGGAGAAGTACAAAGACAATGGCATCAATTCCCTGAGTATCATAGTGGAATCTATAAAATACCACTTGATACCCTACATCTCCCATCTTTACTTATCTAAGAAGATGTATGATGCCCTAACAAACTTCTTCTTAGTCAGAAACATTGGACAAGTAATGAGTTTGAAGAATGAGCTCTGTAACATGAAGATGAATGATGATGAAAACATAACATCATACTTTGTGAGGATATCTCAGTTAAGATATCAAATACAAGTGATTGAAGAGATCATATCAGAGAAGGAACTGGTAAATATAGTACTCAACGGTCTTCCCAAGACATGGGATGCATTTGCTACAAGCATGAACACAAGGAAGGAGTATCCTACATTTGAAGAACTTTGGTCTTGCTATGCACAAGAAGAATCAAGGATTAGTGCAAAAAAAAGAAGCCTCAAAAGTATCCATGGTTGTCCATCCACATCCATGATCCTATGATGAAAGGAAGAAGGTGGAATCTTCAGGGCATGAAATCTGTAGAAAACTCCATGAACTCAAAAGAGAAAGAAAAATATGAGGAATAACATGAAGATTCCAAGAGAGAAAGAAAAGACAGAACAATCAGTCATTGTATCGAGACTATTAACCTGATATGAACTCACTAAAAGAAATAAAGCAGAGGAACCGAAAGTTGTGATAAAAATTAGTGTATTGAAGACTTATGAATGAAATCATTGCAAGATCCAGACCTAGAAGTTCTCCCAGATGGAGGGAGAAGACTATGATGATTGTTTGTTCCAAGTAAACTAGACATACCTCTACATGAGCCATTATATTGTTTGCAATATCCATGGTTTGGAGTTTACATAAGATGAATGAAAAGACTATTCTCCAGAATAATTGAACAAAGAGCGTATGAAGAGCAACCTCAAGGATTTGAGGTATACCAGAAAGAGACCCTTGTATGCAGATGAAATAAGACAACTTGGTAGAGAACCTCCAATGCACAACAGAAGCGTGGTGAAAACTTTCTATATTATATCAGAATGGTTACTCAGAACTCCAGAATGATGGATTTCCAATCCATGACAAAGATATCACGATGACAAAAGAAGTGACACATGGATATGTTCCAGTTTGAGCCTTGCCACGATGTTATAAACTAGCAGGAAACAAAAGAGTTGAATTCAACAATTATATACTATATTGATCAGAGCTATATGAAGCCTTCAAAGAATACCAGTGTTCCAGAAAGACCGAAGTACATTGAGATCAAGAATTACACTCTCCTTGATGAAGTCCAGAAAAGAGAAAGTGGTTCTCAAATATACATCTCCACAGATGAGCAGATAAGAAACCATTTTGGTAAAGCCTCTATGAAAGATTTTGTGTACTCAAGCTGGAGCTTGTGGATACGACTTTCTTATTGAAAAAGGAAGATATGACTCCTAGGTTGCGAGGGAGCACTGATGTGTTATTGATTTATGGACAGTCATTTTTTAGTTAGAAAAATGGTCTAGGATGAGCAGTTCCTTTCCAGTTCGTAAATAATTTTGAGATTTCTGATGGACAAGCATTTTCCAGTTCGGAAAATGGTCCAGATCGAACGGTCATTTTCGTAATGAAAATGGTTCGATGGATTGTTGATGTACCATAGACAATGATTCTCCTTGTGGTTAACATGGAGAATGGTCAAGGACAGTCTCTCTTCTTAACGATCACTCTTAGTAGTGGTCAATAAGTCTAGTCCGCCTCACCGAACAATCATTCTTTCGAAGCTCACAACTGTGAGCAGTTCCAAAGAATGATCCATTTTGGAGGTTGGTGCAGGACAATTATTTCCTTTGGAAATGGTCCGGACAATCATTGCCTAGTGATGCAGGAGCATCGTTCCATGTTAGCAGCATGCCAGCCAACCAACACATCCAACACGCATTTAATGGAGAAAGGGAGAGGCCCAACCCTCTCAATTTTGAAATTCGAAATTTCAATAAATGTTGTAAGGATTTTAATGCCAGACGACGCCTTTGTACAGGTAGTGGTTGAGGTTTCCTTTAATGGTTGACTGCAGCAAGCCCAGGACGTAGTCAGTATTGGGCATCCATTTATGTAATGTAGCTGTAGGAGCCGCTCTGTGATAGCGATAGCTCAGAGATGGTGGTTGAGGATAAGGTCATGGGAGCCCTCATTTTGTAATTAAGAAATTAGAGTAGAGATTTAGGAGGAGAGACCAGAGCAGAGAGGTATCAAGAGAGAGATGAGACTTGTTACAGTTTATCCTTTGTAAACACATTTGTATAGACATACATATTAATAGAAGAGAAGTTGTTCCTGCCATGAATTGTTTGTATGTGTTTGCATGTTTTTATGCATTTCATGTTTTAAATGCATAATTGGTGAAGTAATTCAGAAGTTTCAATTTCTTCTCGTCTTTGATTTTCCGAGTGCAAGGAGTGCACATAGTCTGCAAGGTGTGCGTTAACAGAGGTGAGGTAACCTCATGAAATCTCAAGAGGGATAGCATTGAACCTTCATCAACAGAGGTGCAAGGAGTGCACAGGAAGGAACTCTGTTTCAAGTTCAGGGAAGATAGAACTACTGAAGGTTATGTAGAGATCTGCTAAGAGGGCATTGAGTGAGTGCATAGAGTGCACCAGAGAACTCTATTTCGAGTTATGAGGAAAGGGAAGTGTCTAAGAGAAGAAACTCATAGAGTTGTTGAATACTCTGTAGGCTCTGCAAGGTGTGCATCGAGCATAAGAACACTAGGTGGGCGTAGGGAGTTTTCTTTCCAAGAAAACTTCTCAGATCTGAGTTTAACAAAATACTCAGTAGCACCAGGAGTGTGTGAGAGTGGACTTGTCCTAAGAATATAAGCTCAGAAGAGAAAGCATGAGAAGAAAGTGCACAGAGAAAACCTTTCAAGGTTTCTGAGTTGACAAAGCTCAGGAGGGGGAGTGTTTCTATAATGCAGACGTGACCCAAAGGGAACCGAGCTCGCAAGAGGAAGAGTCGAAGGTCGATACCTTCGAGACTTAGAAAATATTCTAATTCAAAAAGCCAAGAAAGCTCAAGAGGAAGATGACAACTGTCGTTGGATCAGCACTGGGAAGAAATATCTGGACCATTGAATCTACGTCCAGGTAGCAGGAGGAGAGAGAGCAAGGAGGACAGATATGATCCATCAGATCTAGTGCCAATACCCGAAAACTATTGGATCAGGCGAAGGTGCATGGGGTTTAAACCCTTGGATATCCACACATTTGGGAATCGGGGGTTGGAGGAGTAGAGGAGGCTGCACCCCATACTTGCAATTGCCGAAATCGTGAAATCGCACCAGCCGTTGGATCGGGAGTACAGTGGCATGAGAGTCGCTCGATCAAGGATACGTGCATGGGGTTTAGACCCTGAGAGACGTGCAAAAGATTAGATATAGGCCATCAGATATAGCATAGAGGACCAATAGTCGTCGGATCCGGAAGAAGGTGTGAGGGGTTTAATCCCTGGCAAGTCGCACAGAAGGGTAGAACGGACGACAGAAACTTCGAGGGAGAAGTGTCGAATTGTCATGAGCCATCAGATCCATAAAAGATGCCTGAGGTTTAACCCTCGTAACAGCAGAAGAGAGAGGACTTATCAAAGTCCCAAAATCATTTGGGACCATCCATCTCAGAGGACGCATGTCAAGAGACCCACATTTCAGGGATTCAAACATCGGGAGACCGAGAGTGAAGAGTCTCCAAAAAAATTAGGAAAGGAGAATTCGCGAAAGGACCAGGACCGTCCATCAAGGAGGACACATGGAAACTGGTCGACGTTTCATAGAAGTCACCGAAAGGACTAGGACCATCCATCAAGGAGGACACGTTGAAAGCAGTCAAGGTTTTGGGGAAAGGCCCGAAAGATTTCGAGCCGTCGATCCAGTGGGATCGTAGCCATTAGTTCAAGAGGGATATGGGCCGTTGATCTCTCAGCAGAGAGATTTCATCATTTTGTGGACCGGGGATTCGAAAGACAGAGAACAGGAGGAACGATTGCATCAGGATTCCCTGAATTGCGAAAGCCGGTAGCACTTTGACGTTAAGCATGTAGTCACAGAGTGGCGGTCGCGTGGATGAAGGCTAAGGGAGGAGCCAGAGCTGTTAATCCCTTTTCAGCATTTCGACAACCGGGAGTTCAAGAGTGAAGGAGTCGTGAGACAAGGAGTCACAACTCGAGAAATCGAAAAACCTCGAAAGAATTCAGAGGAATATCACGAGCCAGAGTTGTTAAGCCCTTTTCGGCATTTTGGCAACCGGGAGTTCAAGAGTGAAGGAGTCATGAGATAGGGAGTCCCGACTCGCGAAATTGAAACGAGAAAGGAGTGTTTTTTAAGCCTTGGGTCATAGCCCAAGGTCACCATATAAGAAGGGGCCAGTTGGAAAGGAGTCAACATTGAGTTATGTGTTGGTTCAGAATAGAGAAGGGCATCGAAAGTTGATTGCGTGCATAGGTTTTCTCAAGGCCTATGTCAGGGAATTAAAGGGACTTGTGGTTTGTTCAAGGGGTTCCAATAGGATCCCGATGAGCCATTTCGACTTAGAATTTGGAACGATCTAGAGACTGGGAGGTTAGTGGACCCTGATGAGGTAGGGGGTCTGCATCATGTGGTAGAATAGCAGGATTTTGTTTGCGGATAGAAGATAAAGGGATTGAAAGGATAAATTCTGGTAACATCAAGTGGAATCAGAAATAGAGATTCATTTGTATACAACATGTGAAAGAAGCAGGGTGTTAATTCTCTGTGGTGATTGTTTGTAGGTGTGAAACAGTCAATAGATAGCCAGGCGAGCTATAGGAGGACATGGAGATTCTCTCAGGCGTAGAGTGATCCATAAGTTTTCTAGGAGGGAAGATAGAAGGTAGAGATTGCTACTGAGGGCCATGAGCGTGGTGGAAGAGGAGACCACCAACAGATGAGTAAAGCAGAGATTGACAAAGAACTCTCTGAGATAAGGGAGAGAATGGAACAACTGACATTGAAGATGCAGCAGGAGGCAAAAGTACACTGGAGGTACGAATGGCCTCTAAACAAGAAAGCCAAATGGCTTGTTCAAAAGTTACTGGCCAGGAAACAAAAACAAGAGTTGAAGAAGTGGCTGAGGTATGCTGAAAACCTCAGTGACACAGAGCTGGTTCGCATCTGTGAGCCAAAAGTTGGAGAAACCCTTAGTGACAAGGAAGAGGGATCAATTTCAGATCTCATAAACTGCTAGGAGGGAAGGGATGAATTTTTGAATTGCCAGGTGGGCAATGAAATGAGATAATTGGAGTATCTCATAGAATTTCAAGAGGACAACGATGGAAATTCATATTGCCAGGAGGGCAATGGTATGATATTAACAACGGATCTCATAAACTGCCAGGTGGGAAGAAGTGAACTTTCAAGTTGCCAAGTGGGAAATGGAAAGAGATCAGTGGAAGGTATTGCGTACTACCATGGGAGCAATGGTGAAAGTTTAGATTTCCAAGTGGGAAATGAGATGGGATCAATAGATCTCATAGACTACCAAGTGGGCAGAAAAAAATTCCCAAATTGCCAGGTGGGCAGGGGAAGAGAAGTGAGACTGTCTGAAAGTCTCAGGGACTTAGGAGTAAGTTCAGGTCAGCAGTGAGTGCTGATAAGTGAATATTCATGTGGTTTTTCAGACCATGTGAATGAACATGATGACAAGTTAAAAACTTGCACCATCTAGAAGGAGGATCAGAAGAGCATTCTGATGATTGGGGGAATTCGGGTATTCCTACCAGATAGCCCAATTGAGGCAAGAGTATGTGTTGTGGATGCAACAATAGAAGGAGGAAAACCAACAGAGACTGTCAAAGAAGAGGAAGAAGTGGAGCAGACACTGATGTTTTCCCAAGGAGAAGAAGAAGAGCATTCAGCCGAGTTGCTCAAAATTTTCAGCCAGGAAGATGAAACAGAAATGACTGCAGCACTGGAGTCTGCAACAGAAAAGGAAGCAGACAGCATGGATTTTTCTGAAATGTATGAAGAGTTGGAAGCCCTAGAGAAGAGGGTGATGGTGCAACATTTTCACATCCGACAAGCCAAGCTGGAAGAAGTTGGAAGTATGCCAGCAGGAGAAATGGAAGCAACAAAACTGCCACAGGAAGAAGATGAGCAATAGTTCAGTGAGGAGACTGCAGAGCTGGAGTTTGCAGTAGAGTGGCCACTTAGTGCCACAAAGAAAGATAAATATAGCAGGGGAGATCAAGCAGATCTTCCCATTGAGAAGACATAAATGCATCAGAGAAGACTGCATACAAAGAGCTAGCCACTGGAGCAGCTAGACGAGGTAATTGAAGAAATTAGAAGGTTGATGTTGAGTTCAGCAGTAGAGACTGCCAACAATGAGAAGCTGAGTAGAAGGGAGCCTGCAAGAGCAATAGGGAAACAATAACAACAACAACGAAGCAGAGGAGTAGATGGACAACTCCAAGGGAAAGTTTGGGATCCAGGTGGATTTCAACACTGGAGAAGAGGAGCTCATGATTAGGAGACCATGATTTTTCTAGCTGAGGAGTATGATGCAGGAGCATCGCTCCATGTTAGCAGCGTGCCAGCCAGCCAACACATCCAACACACATTTAATGGATAAAGGGAGAAGCACAACCCTCTCAATTTTGAAATTCAAAATTTCAATAAATGTTGTAAGGCTTTTAATGCTAGACAACGCCTTTGTATAGGTAGTGGTCGAGGTTTCCTTTAATGGTTGCCTGTAGCAATACCAGGACATAGTCAAGACTAGGCATCCATTTATGTAATGTAGCCGTAGGAGCTGCTCTGTGATAGTGATAGCTCAGAGACGGTGGTTGAGGATAATCTCATGGGAGCCCTCATTTTGTAATTAAAAAAATAGAGTAGAGAGTTAGGAGGAGAGACCAGAGCAGAGAGGTCGAGAGAGAGAGCTGAGACTTGTTATAGTCCAACCTTTGTAAACACATTTGTATAGACATATAGATTAATAGAAGAGCAGTTTTTCCTGCCATGAATTGTCTGTATGTGTTTGCATGTTTTTATGCATTTCATGTTTTAAATGCATAACTGGTGAAGTAATTTCAGAAGTTTCAATTTCTTCTCGTCTTTGAGTTTCCGAGTGCAAGGGGTGCACATAGTCTGCAAGGTGTGCATTGACAGAGGTGAGGTAACCTCAGGAAAGATCAAGAGGGATAGCGTTGAACCTTCATCAGCAGAGGTGCAAGGAGTGCATAGGAAGGAACTCTATTTCGAGTTCAGGGAAGATAGAACTACTGAAGGTTCTGTAGAGCTCTGCCAAGAGGGTATTGAGCTAGTGCATAGAGTACATCAGAGAACTCTATTTCGAGTTCTGAGGAAAGGGAAGTGTCAAAGAGAAGACACTCACAAAGTTGTTGAATACTCTATAGGCTCTGCAAGGTGTGCATCGAGCAGAAGAACGCCAGGTGGGCGTAGGGAGTTTTCTTTCCAAGAAAATTTCTCAGATCTGAGTTTAGCAAAATACTCAGTAGCACCAGGAGTGTATGAGAGTGGACTTGTCCTAATCCCATAAGCTCAGAAGAGAAAGCGCGAGAAGAACGCGCACAGAGAAAACCTTTCGAGGTTTCTGAGTTGACAAAGCTTAGGAGGGGGAGCGTTTCTATAATGCAGACGAGACCCAAAGGGAACTGGGCTCGCAAGAGGAAGAGTCGAAGGTCAAGACCTTCGAGACTTAGAAAATCTTCTAAGTCAAAAAGACAAGAAATCTCAGGAGGAAGAGCACAACTATCGTTGGATCAAAACTGGGAAGAAATATCTGGACCATTGAATCTATGTCCAGGCAGCAGGAGGAGAGCGTGCAAGGAGGACAGATATGAACCGTCAGATCTAGCACCAATACCCGACAACCGTTGGATCAGGTGAAGGTGCACGAGGTTTAAACCCTTGGATATCCAGACATTCAAGAATTGGGGGTTGGAGGAGTAGAGGAGGCTGCACCCCATACTTGCAATCACCGAAATCATGAAATTGCGCCAGCCATTGGATCGAGAGTACAGTGGCATGAGAGTCGCTGGATCAAGGATACATGCACGGGGTTTAGTCCCTGGGAGACACGCATAAGATTAGATCTGGGCCATCAGATCTAGCGTAGAGGACCGATAGCTATCGGATCCAGAAGAAGGTGCAAGGGGTTTAATCCATAGGAATTCGCACAGAAGGGTAGAATGGATGGCAGAAACTTGGAGGGAGAAGTGTCGAATTTCCATGAGCCGTCAGATCCAGAAAAGATGCCCAAGGTTTAACCCTCGTAACAACAGAAGAGAGAGGACCTATCAAAGTCCCAAAAGAATTTGGGACCGTCCATCTTAGAGGACGCGTGTCAAGAGACCCATATTTCAGGGATTTGGACACCGAGAGACTGAGAGTGAAGAGTCTCCAAAAAAATTGCGAAAGTAGAATTCGCGAAAGGACCAGGACCGTCCATCAAGGAGGACACTTGGCAACTGGTTGGAATTTCGTAGAAGTCTCAGAAAGGACCAGGACCGTCCATCAAGGAGGACACATGGAAAGCAGTCAAGGTTTCAGGGAAAGGCCCGAAATATTTCGAGCCTTCGATCCAGTGGGATCGTAGCCATTGGTTCAAGAGGGATATGGACTGTTGATCTCTCAGCAGAAAGATTTTGACATTTCGTGGACCGAGGATTTGAAAGATAGAGAACAGAAGGAACGCTTGCATTGCGATTCCCTGAATCGTGAAAGCCGATAGCACTTTGACGTTAAGCGCATAGTCATAGAGTGGCGGTCACGTGGACAAAGGCTAAGGGAGGGGCTAGAGCTGTTAAGCCCTTTTCGACATTTCGACAACTGGGATTTCAATAGTGAAGGAGTCGTGAGATAGGGAGTCCCGACTCGAGAAACCCCGAAACGCAAAAGGAGTGTTGTTTAAGCCTTGGGTCATAGCCCGAGGTCACCAGATAAGAAGGGGCTAGTTGGAAAGGAGTCAGCACCAAGTTATGTGTTGGTTCAGAACAGAGAAGGGCGTCGAAAGTTGATCGTGTGCATAGGTTTTCTCAAGGCCTATGCCAGGGAATTAAAGGGACCTGTGGATTTGTTCAAGGGGTTCCAATCGGAGCCCGAAGAGCCATTTTGTCTTAGAATTTGGAACGATTCATGGACCGAGAGGTCAGTGGACCCTGCTGAGGTAGGGGGTCTACATCACCTAGGGAAGATTCATTCTCTTTAGGTTTCACTTTGTTTAGTGCCAGAGGAATGGCCTAGATAGGTGAATGGTCTAGGTTGAACAATCTGGGATAGACATTCCCTAGGGCAGATTCATTCTCTCTAGGTTGCACTTTGTTTAGTGCTAGAGGAATGGCCCAGATATGTGAATGGTATAGGCTCAGAAATAGGGACAATTTTTCTTCCTTGCTTGAGAATAATTGTCTAGATATCTCATCATTGATGTTTTACCTACTAATGGAAGATACCCTTCCAGATATCATAGATGTGAGTGGAAGAATGGCCCAGATGATTCAGTTTATATCATAACAATGTTTTTTGCACAGTTTGATGATATGATTGTTATCGAGACTGCATGTCTCCAGACACTAGATGTATACTACTATGGTGGATGTGTTCCACTGATTGTGACTATATGTAACTGATCAAGTATCTATGTGCTACTTGGTGTGGCAGTGTTACACTGGATTGTACTACTATGGATAGACACAATTGTGTTCTATTGAATGACATTGTTCTGATTGCCTTGAAGACTATCAATAGTGTTGGAAATGATTATCAATTAGATGGATGATCAATGGACAGAGATTTCCCAGATGGAAAATGGTTCAGGATATTTATTCTTCTAGGACATATGTTCATATTAGAAGAATGAATCTTATGTCACTCCGTGGAGTGAGTGACTTATCCAACATCATGTCTGATTACTCAGATGGAGTATGGTTTCGAGAGATGATGCAGTTGATGACACTGATAGTGATGATGGTTCTCATGATCTAATCATGAGATAGTCTATATGACTATGTTGATGCTACCAGGTGAATGGTATGTTTATGCTCAAGACCATTACCTTCAATACCTCCCTAGCTAGGAGGGAGTGTTGATATTATGGTAGTTGTGGGAGGTATTTACCTCCACGTGTAAACCTGATGAGAATAGAATATTCTGGGAAGCAAGAAGAAACCCTAATTAGTTGGCTAATAACCCTAGAAGACAAGTCGGCTCAAGAGTATAACGTGTATTAGGTTATTAGCCTCCAAGAGAAGAAGTCGACTAAAGGAAATATTGTATACAAGTAAATAGGCACCCAATGAGAATTCGACCCAGGTAGTTTGTCAGTTTTAGTATAAATACAGGAGGCCAATCTTCATTCTGGCATGCATTCTCATAACTGCAGAAGCAACACTTGTGCACATTGCAGTTGGCCAGTTTGTGCGTAAGTCTGGAGGAGAGTCGTCGTTACAGCTGTTGCAACTAGAAGATTTTGGTTTTGGCTTGGACTATCTCATGGTTATAGTTTGGACTCTCTGATCATCTCTTGTTTGGTGCTCTATCCTTGGAGAGAGAGGTACACTATCTTGTTTGGCTATCTATCCTGGGGTTTGCTTCTAGAATGATTCTCTTTCAAGGTTAAGTTGCTCGGGGGTGGATTCGGCCTATGGTTGGGAGACAATAATGATATCGTCTATGGTTAAACGATCACATCCATCATATTCTAACAACTTCTACTATGGAGAATGAGATTGAATATTGTTTATTTCTTAGCCAAGAGACTAAACAATTTCCCAAGAAGAATGCTCCTCCACTTGTGCTCTTCCTGTCATCGACACTTCTTGCCCAATCTACATCAGTATATGTTGTTAGAGTAAAGTCTTCTCCTTTTGGAAACCTTAGTCCAAAGTTCAAAGTACCCTTTAAATATATAAATATTAATTTGACAACCTATACATGTGTTTCCTTGGGTGCATCTTGAAATATTCCAACTAGCCCTATTGTCTGCATTATGTTTAGCCTTATAGTTGTCACATAAAGTAGGATTCCTATCATTGACTTATACAAAGATTGATAAATTTCCTTAGATTCATCCTCCTTATCGAGCTTAAATTCAATGACCATGGGTTTCCTGACAACTTTACAATCTTCCATTTCAAACTTCTTCAACATCTCTTTGATGTATTTGTTCTAAGAGATGAATATTCCTTTGCTAGTTTGAGTGATTTACAATCCCAAAAAGAATGACAATTATCCTAGCATGGACATTTCAAATTCCTCTTGCATTTCTTCTACAAAATTTTGGCTCATTTTATCATTATTAATTCCAAATATAATGTCATCCACGTACACTACAATGATCAAAATTTCTGCATTATCTATTTTGATGTAGATATTATTGTGCGTTGTTCCCTTTTTGAAACCTTATTGTTGCATGTACTTGTCCAGTATTGAATACCATGCCCTAGGAGCTTGTTTTAATCCATATAATGTTTTCTTCAATTTTCACACATAATCTTGATTGTCTGTCAGCTGAAATCCCTTAGGTCATTCAATGAATACTTCCTCTTCCAAATTTCCATTTAGAAATGAGTATTTAACATCCATTTGAGAGACTTTGATACTATTGTAGCTTGCAAATGCCATAAAGATTACAATGTCTTTTATTCTAGCTACTGGAGAAAAAGTTTCATCAAAGTCTATCCCTTCAACTTGAGCACATCCTTTACATACAAGCCTTGCCTTATTTCTCACTACTTGTCCATCCTCATTCAGTTTGTTCCTAAAAACCCACTTGGTGCCAATTACATTCTTTTCTTTTGGTTTTGGAACTAACTCCCAAGTTTCATTTTTCTCAATTTGATCTAATTCTTCATTCATAGCATTAACCCAATTTTATTCTCTACTATCTTCCTCGAAGTTCTTTGGTTCTATTTTATACAGTAGAGATAGATTTGCATGTTCTAGTGATCTTATCAATTGTCTTCTTGTTTGGACACCTTTGTTTTTCTCTCCAAGAATCAATTCTTTAGGGTGGTTCTTTTGAACATACCTCGAGGGAGTCTTTGTGTCATGTCTATGAGCTTACTCTTCTTCTTCTTCTGCATTATCTTCCTCATTGTCTTTCTCTTCTTCTTCTTCTTCTTCTTCTACATTATCTTCCCCATCATCTTTCTCTTCTTAACTATAGTTTTTTTATTGTTGTCTAGTCATTTGTTTGCATCGTGATCCTTCCAAGCTTTCCATCATCCACTCTCACAATTTCACTTTAATTTTTTTTTCTAATCTCATATTTAAACATCTATAAGATTTTCTTTCAGAGGAGTAACCAAGGAAAATACCTTCATCCGTTCTAGAGTAAAATTTTCCAAGGTTATAATCTTCTCTTTTTATGTAGCATTTGCTTCCAAAGACCTTAAGGTGTTTGAAATTAGATGTCCCACCTTTCCTCAATTTATATGGATTTTTGTCATTGTTAGCTTGGACTTTTTCTTTGTTCAGAATATAGACAGTTGTGTATACTGCATCCATCCAAAATATATCTAACAATTTATCTTGATTTAACATTTTTCTTTCCATTTTTTGCACAATTTTGTTCTTCCTTTCAACCACTCCATTTTATTATGGAGTTCTTGCAGCTGAGAAGTGTCTTCTTATCCCATGATCTTCATAGAATTCATTAAATTCATCTGATGTGAATTCTCCTCCATTATATAATCTCAGGCATTTGATATTCACATTTGTTTCATTTTCAACTAATGCTTTGAATGCTTTAAATTTCCCAAAGGCTTTTGATTTATGACTAAGGAAGACTACCCAAGTTAGTCTTGTGTAATCATCAATGACCAACATGAAGTAATGATTACCTTGCAGACTTTGTGATTTGGTTGGTCCGTAGAGATCAATGTGGATGAGTTCTAATGGTCTTTATGTTGAATATTCCTTGGTTATGAATCTCACTCTAGTTTGTTTCCCATGTTGATAATGTTTACAAATTGGGCTTGAGGGCTTGATGATTTTTTGTATGCCTCTTACTTCTTGGTGGTTATTGAACTTAACTAAGTTGTCAAAACTTAAATTTCGTATTCTCTTATTCCATAACTAGATTTCGTCTGTCTGTCCCACAAAACATACTTATTTTCCAATTTTATTTAGAATTTATACATTGTTTGGAGTTTTGATTGTTGTTGCTACATATTTTCCAGTGTCTTCTTTTATTATTCTGCATTCCTGGGAGTTAAATAGGAGTGGTTCTCCCTAGTCACACAACCGACTGACACTTAGAAAGTCATGTTTTAAATATTCAACTAGCATAACATTTTCTGCTATGGCCTTCTGACTTCCAAGGCTGACTTTACCTTTCCCAATTATCTTGGAAGATTTATTGTCTCCAAATGAAACATTTCCTCCCTTATCTCTCTTTAGCTTAAGGAATTTGTTTTCATCATGATTCATATGCCTTGAAAATTCATTGTCTATGTACCAATATATTTCTTTGTCTTGAGCATGCATTGCTAAATGACATTCTTCATGAGAGCTCCTTTTTTGTTTCTTCTTCCATACTTTGGCGACATTGTTGATTGCAGTGTGTTTTTCAATATTGTTCTATGTCCAAATTATGAAATCTTGATATTTATGGACAAAATATTGGCATTTATAACATTCAATATCATAGTTAAACAATGGATCAAATGACTTCTTGTTTATGTTGTCAACAAGATTTTTGACTTTATTGTTCACATAATTATTTCGAGGAGCATTGTACATGCCTCAATTTCTTCTTTGGTAATTCATGGTATATGCTCTGCAGTCTATTGCCTTATGTCCAAAATTATTGCATGAAAATTAGTCACCAAGAAAGAGATATTCATACATGTTCATAGCATGTCTTCTTAGTGTCATCACCTTTCTGAATTCATTCTTCCTGTGTAGGACAACTGACTTCTACTAGCTAAAGTTTCCTTCATTGTTGTTCTCATTATGTTCAATGGAATTGATCAGGGCCATAACATAACTCTTGGGTTCTTCCTTCATTTTCTGTAATGTGTGGTTGGGATTGTAACCAAGTCTAGTTCTGTCGAATGGCGATCTTTGGTTATTGAGCATATTGTCTAATATCAAGGAACTTTGTTCAATTTTTTTACTTTTGTTCAAATCAACTATAAGTACATCGATTTCCTTCATTAAGGAAACATTTTTTTTTTCAAGTTTATCACAATCTTCTTATTTGTTATGCAGTTGAATCATTATTTCCTCTTCAACTTTCTTCTATTCTTCTAGTTGAGAAACCAAATCAGAATTATGTGACAATTCTTCCTTCAACTGTCTATTATTTCTTCTGATCCTTTTTATTTCATCTAGGGCACATAGTAATTCTCCTTCAAGATCAACATATTCATTTTCTCCAATCTCTGGGACATTGTTATTGTCTTCATCTTCATTGGACTCAGTTTCTTGGGCCATGAACATAACATCTCCTTCAATCTCTTCATCACTTTCAGAAGATAAGTAGTCGTTCTCCTTGGAATAGAGATTCTTCTTTTACTTCTAGAAGTATTTGTTCCTTTATTTTTACCCTTTCTTCTTTCGTTAGAATTAAAATTATCCTTATCTTTGCTATCCCTGTTTTTATTATGAGGGAATTTGGCAACAAAGTGTCCTACTTCACCACATTTGAAGGGAAGCTTCTTTATATTTCTTGGTTCCTCTCTGGATCCCTCTCACAAAGTTGGCTTCTTCTACATCAGAATCATCATTGGAGCTACCACTTGAACTTTATTTTCTTTTGTTGATCTTATTTGAGGCTTTGAATGTTTCTTCTCTTTTAGGTACTTCTTCTTGTCGTATTCACATCTCATAGGCTGCAAGAATTCCATGCAATTCATGCATTGTTGATTTGCCCAATTCTTTTATGTCTTCAAGAGTTGATATCTTAGGATTGAATCTCATAGGAAGTGACCTGCGTACATTTTGCATAATTAATTTCTCATTAATCGTTTCCCCCAAACCTTTGATGATGTTTACAATTTCATCCACATGTAAAAGGTAAGCTACATAGTTTTCTTCTTCATTCATCTTAAAGATTTAAAATTGACTCCTATGAGTTTGTCTCTTTACTTGCTTGATTTTATCATCTCCTTCATGGGTGTTCTGCAATTTATCCCACATCTCCTTTGTTGATTTACAATGCATATCTTTGGTGAATTATGATTTTGATAACCCTTCCAAAATCACATTCATGGCTTTTGCATTGTTGTCACTAAGCTTCTTTGCAGCTATATCAAAAAGTGGAATTTCTAGGGTTTCATAACCATTCTTGACTGATTCCTAGAAATCATACCCTAGTGACTGCAAATACATTCTCATTTTGATTTTCCAAAAGGCATAATATGTTCCATCAAAGTATGGAGATTTGCTTAGAGATAGTCTCTCTTGTTTATCCATGTGACCTACTAGAATGTTCCTTCTAGTGGTTAGACTGTTGCTGAAGGAACCCACTCTGATACCAATTGTTGGAATACTGAGAGGGAGGTGAATCAATATTATCGAATAATTTTTACCACAATATTTTTTTAATCAAAATATGTTATTTACAAGTGGTCAATGATGAACAATTAAACCATACAATTCACAATACACATATATTTACTGTGGAAACCCAAATGGGAGAAAACCAAAAAACTTTATTTATAAAAAAATTTAAGCACCATCTTATAGAAGACACCAATTTGCAATAATCTTTGTACGCTCCAACCTATAGGGGAAGCCAATCCCCTTACTGAGCACCAACTCATCCAATGGGCACCAACCCACAAAATTATTGTTCACAATCACCAAATTGTAGGAGACACCAATCCCCTTTCTAAGCACTAACTCATGAAATGGGCACCAACCCAGAGAATTGTTGTTCACAAGCACCAACCTGTGGGATACATCAATCCCCTTCATTTCTCCACCCTGCCACGCTGAAAAAATTCTAATTCATAGTTTTCTTCATAAGACCTCTCCAACAAGCTTCATCCTTTGTGTCATCAAACCTTGTATCTTCTTCATCACTTCCATGCTTCCGTACGAACCTCAAAATCTCTATTCTCCTCACATTTATCGCTTCACACTTCCACACACTCAAAATATGATTTGGGAACCTTTATTTATAGATTCTATGCTCTCCTAGATTTGTCCATGTACCCATAATTATGGTGATTAAGTCGGCTCTGGGTCCATCGATTCTTCAAATTGGGCTACAAGACCCTCCATGAAATTCGGTCTCTGTTCCTTCTATTGCATGCGATCTGGTTCACTAGTCCTAGACACTTAACTATCGTCTGATCTACATCTCGATTCATTCTCCTCCATTGATTTTCAATTGCATCCAATGGCACCATCGGGGTACCAAATCACTTGACACTCAACAACCATCCGATCACTTTTCATTTCATCTCATTCATCGATCTGTGATCATATTCATGAGGACCACCAAGCCTATTGGAGTTACCTCTATCAGAGTCCCTTCCTCTATTCGATGTCATTGATTTGATTGGAGGCTTATTCTACACCATTCTTCATCATCACTCTTCCTTCAAATATCCGTCGTCGATCATTCGTCTATGATTACCACCACATCTTGTTTGCACTTCGATCGATCATCCATATTGCTCATTTTTCTCAAGATAGCACTTTTCCTGAGGAAGGAAATATTCTTCGATTCTTTACTTCAGAGTGTAAATAAAAGGGTGAATTTTTTCACTCCAACAAGAATGACTCCGAAATAAAATATTCTTCGATGATTTTGCTTCATAGTGTAAATTACATTGTCAATGTTCGTCCTCCAATAGTTATGGCTTCGATAGATCAATGGTTCATATTAATTCAAAATTTCATTCATCGTCAGAATTCCTATCACCTTTATACGTGGCCAAATATGCTTATGACACGTGGTCTATTCACTGGGTTACACTTGCCTACTTTCGTGGCACTATTCAGGTATTTACGTGGCTTTGTATGTAGTCTGACACCTGGCATATGATGTGACATTTATTACCTGCAACTTATTTGTCTCATGTGTCCTTCACGTGGCCCCTTCTATGAGTATTGGGTGTCATGAAATTGACATGGACATAATGTGGCATCCAAGTTGGCTCACAATCATTCAAAGTCCTTCCCATCCAATCACTGGTTCATATTTATTCATTATTGATCCAATAGATCAACAATCCATGTTGATTCAAATATTATTTCATCAGAGTGTCTTAGAATGGCCTGAGCAAAATGCTTCGAAAATGTGAATTTCAATGGAACCACATCACTCCAAATAGTTCTACAAATATCGTAGAGATTTACATGAAGGAAGTTTTCAGGCTACACGGGGTGCCTAAGGAAATTGTTTTAGATGGAGATAAAAAAATTGCCTTTAATTTTTGGAAAGGTTTGTTCAAAGGATTTGGAACAACTTTAAATCTTAGTACAATGTATCACTTAGAGTCAGATGGGAAAAGAGAGAAGAATAATAAAATAATTGAAGACATGCTCAAAATGTATTTGATGGACCAGCCATCAAAGTGGAAAGATTACATCCACTTAGTAGATTTTTATTACAATAATGGGTATCAAGCCTCATTCAAAATGATCCCATTTGAAACATTGTATGGTAGGAAGTGTAACACACTAGTGAGTTGGGATAACCCAACAGACATAGCTATCATTGGACCAAAATTGTTAAAGGAAATAGAAGAGAAGATGACAAGGATTAGGTACAATTTAAAGGATACCCAGGACAAGAAGAAAAGTTATGCAGACAAGAACAAAGTTTTTAGATAATTTAAAGTGGGTGAACATGCTTTTCTAAAATTGAAAGAAAAAAAATGTTCAATAAGATTGGGTTTCTACCCAAAGTTGGAAGCAATATATTGTGGGCCTTTTGAAATATTAGATAAGATAGGTCCAGTTGCATACACGATATCATTTCCTGCAACCATGAGAGTGCATAATGTATTTCATATGTAATTATTAAAGAAATATGTTTCTTCCCCTGACCACATAATTGATTGGACTGTGATCCAACTGGAACACGAAGGGAATTTCCGAGTGGAACCAATACCCATCCTGGATTGGAAATTCAAAGTGCTCAAGAACAAATCCATAGGGATGGTAAAGGTACAATGGACATACTAAGGTCCTGAATATGCAACACGGGAAAATGAAGAAACTATGCAGAAGGAACACCCACAAAGTTTTGTCAATTTTGAAGAAAATAGAAGCTAAAAATGGAAGACTCCATTTTGGGAAGCTAGAGTTATGGAACCAAATCTCAGAATTCTTGGTCACCTGTGTTGATATCCCTGATAAAAGAATGTTGTATCTCAATGGACTAAAGGCAGTGAGGGGGTGCATTCCTTGGGTCATAAGTTGAGAAGAACAAGAGATTATGGTTAGAACTGTTGTTGGAAAGTAAATAATTGCAAAATTATATATATATATATATATATATATATATATATATATATATATATATATATATATATATATATATA
>ML828160.1:0-29256 GCA_009831015.1 Picea engelmannii | reverse complement strand
GTGGCATCCAAGTTGGCTCACAATCATTCAAAGTCCTTCCCATCCAATCACTGGTTCATATTTATTCATTATTGATCCAATAGATCAACAATCCATGTTGATTCAAATATTATTTCATCAGAGTGTCTTAGAATGGCCTGAGCTAAATGCTTCGAAAATGTGAATTTCGATGGAACCACATCACTCCAAATAGTTCTACAAATATCATAGAGATTTACATGAAAGAAGTTTTCAGGCTACACGGGGTGCCTAAGGAAATTGTTTTAGATGGAGATCAAAAATTTGCCTTTAATTTTTGGAAAGGTTTGTTCAAAGGATTTGGAACAACTTTAAATCTCAGTACAATGTATCACTTAGAGTCAGATGGGAAAAGAGAGAAGAATAATAAAATAATTGAAGACATGCTCAAAATGTATGTGATGGACCAGACATCAAAGTGGAAAGATTACATCCACTTAGTAGATTTTTATTACAATAATGGGTATCAAGCCTCATTCAAAATGATCCCATTTGAAACATTGTATGGTAGGAAGTGTAACACACTAGTGAGTTGGGATAACCCAACCGACAGAGCTATCATTGGACCAAAATTGTTAAAGGAAATAGAAGAGAAGATGACAAGGATTAGGTAGAATTTAAAGGATACCCAGGACAAGAAGAAAAGTTATGCAGACAAGAACAAAGTTTTTAGATAATTTAAAGTGGGTGAACATGCTTTTCTAAAATTGAAAGAAAAAAAAAGTTCAATAAGATTGGGTTTCTACCCAAAGTTGGAAGCAATATATTGTGGGCCTTTTGAAATATTAGATAAGATAGGTCCAGTTGCATACACGATATCATTTCTTGCAACCATGAGAGTGCATAATGTATTTCATATGTAATTATTAAAGAAATATGTTTCTTCCCCTGACCACATAATTGATTGGACTGTGATCCAAGTGGAACACGAAGGGGATTTCCGAGTGGAACCAATATCCATCCTAGATTGGAAATTCAAAGTGCACAAGAACAAATCCATAGGGATGGTAAAGGTACAATGGACCTACTAAGGTCCTGAAGATGCAACACGGGAAAATGAAGAAACTATGCAGAAGGAACACCCACAAAGTTTTGTCAATTTTGAAGAAAATAGAAGCTAAAAATGCAAGACTCCATTTTGGGAAGCTAGAGTTATGGAACCAAATCTCAGAATTCTTGGTCATCTGTGTTGATATCCCTGATAAAATAATGTTGTAGCTCAATGGACTAAAGGCAGTGAGGGGGGTGCATTCCTTGGGTCATAAGTTGAGAAGAACAAGAGATTATGGTTGGAACTGTTGTTGGAAAGTAAATAATTTCAAAATTATATATATATATAGGCACGGTGTTGGGTACCAAGGACGATGCACAATTATAGGGGAGGGGGAATATAAAATCCCCACTATAATTCCCAGTTTAATTAATGCATACTGTAGATATGAATGTGGTTATGTCCAAGCGATGTAATATGCAAAATGTATTTTCTAAATTTTACTAAACAAAATGTGATGCCAGTTGCTGAGGGATATGGAAAAATATGGAGGATTAGTTTTCCACAAGAGAAGAGAGTTTTTAATAGGGCCCAAGGGGAAAATGATTTATGGGTATTAATCCAAACCCAATTTTATGAATTTTATTATAATTGGGGATAAATTCTATTTTTTGTTTAGTGTATCATATCCCAATCATTAAATGCATATCAAAGGGTGGGTGTGAGATTCACATCCCATAGTTATTGGAGAGCATGATGTTGAAATACAATCAACATTCGACAGAGTGATCTGTCAATTGTCTTTGAAAAATAGAGGAAATTCGTATGGGGAGAAAATTTAGATTTTCACATTCAATTTTTGGATGAAAAGTAAGTAGAAAGTGGGGAAAAAGAGGACTAGATCGAGAGAAAGAAGGTAATTGGGAGAATTCTGGAGCATGCTGGAGAATTTTTGGAGCATTTTGGAGTTGAATATTGAAGAGAAAGGTCATTAGGCCTGAACAATGAGCTCTTGTAGGAGTTTCACTGTAACAACAAGTGTTGTTGCTGTTGCTGGTGGTTTTCCTGGCAGTGAGTTCCCAACAAAGAGATTTTTGGTTACCTATGCCAAAGAGACCCTGATAAATAAATGCCAGGATGCTCGATGGACTAAGATCAATGAAGGGGTACATTCCTTGGGTTGGGAAGGTCAAGAGGAAGAGAGTTGGAGGAAATTTGGGATAACTATATGAGAATGACAATGGGTTATGGGATAGTGAGTTGTCAATGGACTGTGAGAGACACCCTTCTATTGTGTATTCCTAGCCCCATCTTGAGGGTGACTTGTTGTTGAGATTTGGAAAACAAGTCTACGATTGGGTGGAATGTCCTTCCCAAGAAGCTGGTTGCACAAGTGTTTTAATAAGATATATGTTTATCTATGTTTTGAGTTTTCATATGAGTCTTATGGATGTGTATTTTACCCTGTGTATGAGAATGGTTTTATGTGTTGTTGTGGATGATTTATTAGTTGCACTCATGTTCATTTAGGATGTTGTAGATGCATTTAATTATGGGTATCAGAATCTAGTTAAATCTGTGTATAATTTGCAGTTGGTAAGCTATGGGAAATTACCTAACATAAAAAAATTAAAATTTAAGTGTATTTTGCATAGTAATGTTCCTCAGTTAAGCTAGGGGAAATTACAATAGGAGAGTGGTATTTTCTGAGCATAACAAAGAAGGAGGAGGATTTTGTAGTAGTCACTTAGGCCATAGTGCCAAAAGATAACTCCATAGTGAGTTCACATTCCTTTGGATGTGCATTTTATAACTGAAGCAAAGAGAGAAGAGAACATGCCTCACCTTATATTTGGGTTTTCTCCCATATTGGGTTTCCTAGGTCAAATCTTATGTTCATTTGTGTGGATGGTGTGTACTTTTTCTCGTTCTTTCATTTTTATATTTTAGTTATTTCTTAAATTGAAGCCATAATTAAGAGATAATAGATATGGGATCTATGAAAATAAAACACATAAATATAATATTTTAGAATATTATAAGATCTATTATGACAAAATGTTTTAGTGGAATATCCACAAAATTTTACATATCATATTGGTATCCGAGTAGGTTTCTTTGGGGTATTTATGGGAAGTTACGGGGATCCAGGGATTAGTTTAAGAAGAAAGTTGCAGAACCCTAGACATGGTCGATGAGTCTATGCATAACAACCCTCGAGATCTATCATAGGAGAGATTTGAAAGGTTGGAAGGGAGATTTATTGACAAACCTTGAAATATGTCCCTCTTCATGGTGGCTCTAGAAAGCAAGCTTAGATTGTTTGAAGAGGCAAAAGGCTCTAACTCTGAGTTTGGATCAGAAGGGAAATAGAGAGATAATGAAAAACCAAAAAATGAGTCAAGGAAAGAGACCGAGAAAGAGAATCCCAATTCGAGTGTCATTAACCCTTCACAATCCTTATTCAATATGGAAACATAATTGAACATAAAGCCATACCAAGGTGATATTGATGCATTAAAACACAATCATTGGCTATAGCAACTAGAAGTTTATTTCAATGCTCACCATATAGATGAGGAGAAAAAGATATCATTTACTAGATTGAAGTTAGAGGGTCATTCTTTAACTTGGTGGAAAGGTCATACTGAGACACTTAGGTTGGAGGGTGATCCACCAGTAACTAGGTGGGAGGATTTCAAAACCCTCATTAAGTCACAGTTCTATCCTATTGGGTATGTAGAGGACCAATGGATCCATTAGCATTACTTCAGGAAAAGGCAGAGGTAGAATGTGCAAGAATACACCACTGAGTTCATAAAGATGGTCATCATGGTAGGTATTTCTCCTAAGAACCCAATTGTACTCCTTAAGCATTTGGGAGGTCTACATAGTCATCTTCGAAAGAAAATGATTCTTTTCAATCCAAGGACAATGTACGAGGCATGTGTATAGACACAATATATAGAAAACATAGGCCACAAGAAACAAAAGAAAAGTGGTTCCAAGAACAAAGAGCACCAAGACACTTCCAAGGAGGGGAAGAAGGAGTGGAAAGGGAGAGACAAGAAGATGAAATCCACCACACATCAATGCAAGGATCCATGTAACCATTGTAACCATTGCAATATCGATGGTCACATTGAGGAGAAGTGTTGGAAACTATATATAAATTTGAACACTCAGAACCATAAGAAGGATTCCAAGAAGAAGAACGTTTTAGCCATGAATTCAAGCAATCGAGTAGAGATAAAATCAGATGTGGATGAGAATATTTCCCCACTTTAATGCAGAAGGAGGTGAACCTGCATAACCTTCATCATAAGGAAGAGAAGGAGATGACCAAACTCCTCCCCATCAAGATCCAAGTCAAGAAAACCAAGATAGAAGCTATTTCCAAACTTGGTTCATAGGTTATTCTCATAACAACATATCTAGTGAACACAATTGGATTAGAGGTTCATGATCATCGTAGCTCCTATCCATTGGGTTGGGTAAACAAGGATGAAAATATCAGGGTAAAGAAAACAGTGTAAGATTAAATTTGTTGTAAGTATAGACTTTATTGATGGAGTGGCATTGGATGTAGTACCCCTGGATGTGTGTGGTGTAATGTTTTGGATCCCCTACATGTATATGGGGGATGGAATATTCATGTGGAGAGCCAACCAATTCCATTGGATCAAGGATGGGAAGTCCTACATAATCAATGCACACAAAGGTAAATTCAAGATCTCACTAGTAAGTTCCACCAAGCCAAGAAGTTGATTAGTTCGAGTAAGAAATATGTTTTACTTTTCTTAAGAGAGAATTAGTCAAATGATGAGTCGATAAGAGTAAAGTCATCCATGGAGCGGTGCACTATAGAGTAGAAAAATCAATTGGAGGAGTTGCTACAAGAATACATAAGATTGTTCAAGGAGTCTAAAGGGATACCACCCAAGAGGGAAGTGGAGTACGAAATACAATTATTACTAGACTCCCCATTACCGAACATTGGGTTGTACAAACAATTGGTTCTAGAAGAAAATGAAGTGAATGATTAGTTGCAGAAGTTGTTGAAGAATGGAGCAATTTGATTGAGAACCTCACCTTTTGGATCATATATCATTATAGTACCTAAGAAGGATGGGACTTGGTGGATGTGTATTAATTATATATATTTAAACAAGATTACACTCAAGAATCAATACCCTCTACCCAATATTGATGATTTGCTAGACTAGTTGTAGCACACCAAGTTGGATTTGAAATCAAGATACCAACAGGCATGTGTCAAAGAAAAAGACACCTGGAAGACTACCTTCAAGGCAAGGAAAGGTCTATATGAATGGTTGGTCATTCCATTTGGCTTATGTAATGCACCAACTATATTTATGATACTGATGAATGTTGTATTATGCCCATAATTAGATTCATTTGTTATACTATATTTGGATGATATATTGGTTTATATCTCTATATGGGAAGAACACATATCAATATTATGCAGATGTTAAAGACCCTGAAAAAACACCAACTATGGGTTAACCTCAAGACATGTGAGTTTGATCATCCCATCATGAAATGACCAGTTCCTACAATTGTCACTGAAGTTAGGATATTTTTCAGGCAACAAAGTACTTGCAGAAGTTCATAGCTTCATTTTTAGTAGTAGTTTGACTAATCCAAGCCATAATAGTGAGTGGTAAGAGTTTATAGTGGGGGAAGAATCAATAGAAGGATTTCAATGAGTTAAAAAGAAAGATGATTCAAGCACTAGTTCTTGCATTACGAAACTTGCAAAATAATTTCAAAGTGGAGACATATGCAAGTGGGTATGCCATGGGAGCAGTTTTGATGCAAGGAGGAAGGCCTGCATGATATCATTATGAAGTATTTGATGGGGTAGTTCTCAACTATCCTAGTTACGACAAGGAAATCTATGCCCTGGTTCAAGTTGTAAAGAAGTGGACACACTATCTAATGAGCAAGAGACCATCATCCATGTTGATCACTAGCCACTATAGTATTTGCAGGCCCAGAGTAAGCTACAACAAACCAGACATTACAAGTGGATGGGATTCTTAAAAAAATTTCATCTAGTCATAAAGTATAAGAAGGGAAACACAAACAACTTGGAAGACATGCTTTCAAGGCCACCCACATACAATATTACATCTTTGGGAACTCTGATGCACATGGATCCTTTTACCCATGATGCATACATAGAGGTATACACAAAAGATGAGGAATTCAAGGAGGTGTTTCAATAGCTACATGTCCAAATTCATATAGAAGGTGATGGTAAGGTTGACTATCCTCTCCATAATGGGTTACTCTACAAGCTTGACAAACTATGTGTTCCTAAAGGTGAAATATTGCAACTTATCATAGAGGTTCACACCTGTAAGGTTGTAGAACATTTTGGTGTTTGGAAGATGGTTGGTAACTTATAGAGGTATGTGTACTGGCCAAGAATGCAAGAAGATGTAGCATGATATATTAGAGGATTCATACTTTTTTGTACCAACAAGCCCATTAATAGGAAACATGGTTTATACCATCCCTTACATGTACCCACTTGACCTTGGGAAAACATTTCCATGGATTTTTTGGGAGGTTTACAAACAACCATGAAGGGGCATGACTATATATTTTTGGTAGTTGAAAGGTTCAACAAGATGTGCATTATTATGCCTTGTATAGGAGATGGTGAAGAATTCATAGGAAAAGTATAAGGCTAGACATGATCAACATAGAACCAAAAATTCATTCAAAGTGGGAGACAGGTTTTGGTTATAGTTGAACAAGGAAAGACTACAAGGTCCTGGTAAGAATATCAAGGCTCTGTAGTATTGTAACGTACCAAATAGTTACAAGCCAAGGACGTTCCACCCAACTATATATGTTGTTGTTCCAAGTCTCAATAGCAAGTGATCCAGGGGATCAAATTTTGCTCAAAAATCAAAGTGCTCGAAATTGCTTCAAAACGGATCTGTGTGTAGGCCTCATCGTTACGAACTCAACGCAACTTGAACAAGCTCAAACAATTTTCGTAAGAGTAAGATATTGCATTATGTTCATTTTGCCAAACATGCAAAATTTTTGCTGACTGTACAATTCGTACAATGTTGATGTGGAAGCTGACCATACAGGCTGTACAACCATACAATGACGTGGTAGGTGTGGCAGACATGGTCGGATTATATTTTGACACATGGCATTTTTGGTCTAATGGTATGGTGCCACGTGGCCCAGTCGTGGGCTGCCACGTGGCACCCCTCCATTGGTTTTCCTGTGGTAAAATTTGTATGACTCCATAGGAGTCAAACTCGTGACCTTCAGGCGTGGGGGAAATGACTTGGCAGGGCCGGGCTACCAACCCAACCATATTGTTCCTTGTTAACTATAGTTCAAATGTATTATCTGAAGTGTAGAAAATGTTTATTTGGTGGAATTAAAGGGTTGGGACCTAGCCCCCCCCCCAAAATGTGTATCCATATAACCGCAACATATGTCCACACTATTAACCATTGGCGTGATCCACTCCAGCCAACCCCCAATGATTCCATATATTCGTTACATGTAACCACCTTTTTAAACTGTTGGCACAGACAGTTAGCCCGATGCTTATTGGCATGTGAATTTTCCATATAACCCTTCACTCATACGTTTGGCACGAGAATTTTGGAAGCCAGACTGCAGAATGGTTTAAGCCCCGGTTTTTGTTTATGCCCACGGTTCTAGAAACCACACCATATGACCACTCCTTAGTTTTGCACGGGGGGTTAACACTACAATGAGAAGCGTTCCATGTGCCTTTACACTTGTCAACACCACTTTTAATCATGCAAATAGGCCCGAGATAGGCACTGGGACGTGGCCACATGCCCCCCATGCGACCAACACCTCTTCCCAAGGGAGCGCTAATCTTGGTAACTATTTGACAGATTGCCCCAATTTGTGGGATGCGTGCATGTGATGGGTTTTAGGCCCAATAACGTTGTGGGAGCCATGTTAGTCATTCACAGGTGCATTTTGGCGAATAGGTACAATAAGCTTGAAGGGGAAAACTTCCAGGAAGTGTAACTTCTTTAGTTTTTGGCCAAACCAGGTGCCGAAAAAGCCCAGCTAGGGGTTTTTGGACATTCTGAAGCCATTGGAGCCATCTATTTTGTATTCTGATCATTACAAGAAAACCTTTTAAGCATAATGAAAATGATCCAAGGGAAGCTGGACCAGGAGATGTAGCCCAAGAGAGGGGTGAAATCCTTTATCATTTGTTGTGTTATGTGTTCATTTGTTATGGTTGTTATCTGTCTAATATGTTGATCATGTTTAAGTAAAGCTCACTAAATTTATGTGTTAGTAAACTGATCATATTACCCAAACACATGTTATTTTACACTTGCAATTTTAAGAGATAAGTCTTCTTCATTTTTAAAATCTATTGGAAACATATTCATTCCATTTTCAGATCAGTTGGTATCCGAGATTTGGTTTTTGAAGACTTGATTGTTTGCAATTTTTTTTTTTTTTATGCTTACAAGGTTGAATCTCACAAGAGGAGAAGTTCAACTTATAGAGCCAAGTTCTCAACTGTCAAGAAGGAGTACTATCAAATCACCTCAATTTTCAAGGATATTTTCACCAAGTATGGCTCATGAGGACAACGATGGAACTCTTCCTTTAGAGGAGGAAACTTTCAAGAAAGATTTCTTTGATATGGCTGAAATGGTGAAAGTTTTGTTTGAAGAAAGACATGAAAGATTGAAAGGTGAAAGCTCCAACCCTCCAAAGGGCAATGGAGACACTGGTGATAAAAATCCAAATGGAAATGGACGGAGTGGTGATTATCCACCTCCTTCACCTCCATCTTCCACCTCTTCCACCATTTCACAACCACCTCCAAATTCTCCAAAAGAGCATGGTAAAACTCCTTTACAAACCCCTTTACTAAAGCTTGATATTAAATTTGAATTGCCTATGTATAATGGAGAGGTGAATGCAGAAAGGTTGTACAATTGGTTTCATCAAATAGAGGTGTATTGTAGGATCCAAAAGATACAAGATGATGAAAACAAATTTCATCTTGAATCTCTTAGATTGGAAGGTGCAACACTCATTTGGTGGGAAGCCCAAACTCAAGAGGACATGAAGAAACATGGTAAAGTTTTATCCTCTTGGAATAATTTTTTTGTTGCAATTAAAAGGCAATTGTATACATTAACATACATGCCGAAATCTATTATGGATTGGCAAAACTTTAGGCAAGCCAAAGGGAAATATGTGCAAAGTTTCACTCAAGAATTTAGGAGAAGAGACTTGGTTTTGGGTGTAGATTTGTCTTCAGAAGATACTTTTCTCAAATACATTGGAGCATTGCATAGCTACTTGAGGCATATAGTACTTATGTTTAATTATTCAAATCTATATGAAGTATGTGTGCAGGCTACTCATTTAGAGGCAAGAGGAATGAATGAACCTCAAGAGGGCAGCAATAAGTTTTTTAATGGAAACAAGGGAAAGAGGAAGTTTGAAGGAAATGGAAAGAAAAATGCTTTAGTCAAGAAAGAGAGGGAGAAAATCTCTCGTAAAAATTGTTCAAAGGATGGCCATGATGAAGACCATTGTTGGAAACTTCATCCTGAAAAGAGACCCAAAAATTTCAACAACAAAGAGAATCCAAACATTGTTGCAACTGTACAACAAGATTTAGGATTTGATTCGGAAGATGAAACAAAGATCACAACCATGGGTTTACAAGGTAAGAATTATGTTGCAAGTACTAGTTCTTCAAATTCTTCCATTAAGGAAACTCAACAAGAAAAATAAAGGATAGAGCTTTTCCACTTAAGGGTAATTTCAAAACATACCAAGATAGATACTCTTTTTGATACGGGATCACACGAAAACCTTATTTATGAAGACATTGTCAAGAAACTAGATTTGGAAACTACTCCTCATCCTAAACCATACCCTCTAGGTTGGATATGTGACAATGCCAAATTGCATGTGACAAGAAGGTGTAAACTTAGATTTTCCATCACTACAAAATATATAGATGAGGTAGAGCTTGATGTCATTCCTTTGGATATTTGTGGTATTGTTTTTGGAAGCCCATACTTATATGATAGGAGAGCCATTTTCCATAGTCATGAGAACAAGTATCATTTGTTTAAAAATGGTGTTGAGTACATAGTTAGAGCACATACAAAGAAGATGAATTTGTCACTTACAAATCCTGGACAAATGAAAAGACTAGTCAATGCTAGTAAGAAACATTTAATTTTAATGACTAAACCCAAAGACAATGATGAAGAACAAGTTCCCAAAGGATGTGATGAAAATTTACAATCTGATTTGCATGAGGTTGTTAAAAACAATGTTGAGATGTTTCAGGAACCAATGGGATTGCCTCCTAGAAGGGGTGTCCAACAAGAGATTCTATTGCAGCAAGGAGGTCCTCTTCCAAACCTTGACATGTGTAGGATGTCAGTCAAGGAGAATTTTGAAAATAGAAAACAAGCCCAAGAGTTGCTTGACAAAGGGGTCATCAAACCAAGCACTTCGCCATACAGGTCACCAATTGGTTTGGTACCAAAGAAAGATTGTATGTGGCGTATGTGGGTAGATTTCATAGCCTTGAACAATACTACAAATATGATTGTTGAAGGAGACATATGGAAGAAAGCTTTGAGATCAAAGCAATCTCCATTGCATGCCTTGACAAGTTATGTTTTCCACTTGGTGATAAGGTATAAGAAATACTTTTATGATAAAGTTGTTGATATGCTTACTAGGCCTATTGTTAGTGCTTTAGTTATTTACAAGCATAATCTTATCATGCATGAGAGCTATCTGAAACAATATGATTTAGATGTTGATGGCAAGAATGTTTTTTCAACTTTATGTCATGCTAACCAAGTTGAGGAATTGGATTCCTATGTGCATGGTAAACTTTTGTATCTTGGCAAACTATGTTTTTCACAGGGTGAAAGTGTCAACATGATAAGGGAAGTAAAATTTTCTCTTGTTGCTGGCCATTTTGGTACGGGAAAGAAGGAAGCTAGATTGCAAAGAAAGCATCCTAAGTTTAGGGATGAGCATCTACATTAATTTAAACATGCTTATTACTAGGCCAATAAGTTCATTGAACCATCTCAGTTTGTGCATCAAATCGTTCAAGAACAGTTGAGAAAGAGCCAAGCCAAGTACACAACAAGGCATGACACATTTCATATTGGTCTCAAAGGCACCAATACAAGCAAGGATGGATGGATTGAGATTGTAAAGGTGGGGGAAGTGTACCCTCATCTATAGATAGACTGCAAGTAGTATTTTGGAGGTCCAAAAGCTTCCCAATGGGAAGGTGTGATCCAAGGGATCAATTTTTTTTCAAAAATCAATGTGATCGAAATCGCTTAAAAATAGACATGTTTGTAGGCCTCGTCGTTATGAACCCAACGCAACTTGAACGGGATCAAACATATGTCATATGAGCAAGATATCATGTTCTATTCATTTTTCCAAATAGGGAAATTTTTTGCTGACTGTACAGTCTGTATAGTGCTGATGTGGCAGCTGACCGTATAGGTTGTACGACCGTACAGTGACGTGGTGGAGGAGTGGCATGCTGACTGGGCAGGTGTGGTAGACGTGGTCGAGTTATATTTTGACATGTGGCATTTTTGGGCTAATGGTATGGTGCCATGTGGCCCAGTCATGGACTGCCACATGGAACCCCTTCGTTGGTTTGCATGTGGTAAAAATGTTATGACTCCATAGGAGTCGAACCCACGACCTTCGGGTGTGGGTGAAATGACTTGGCAGGGATGAGCTACCAGCCCACCCATATTATTCCTTGTTAACTATAGTTCAAATGTATTATTTGAAATGTAGCGAATGTTTATTTGGAGGAATTAAAGGGTTGGAGCCTAGCCCCAGCCCCCCGACGCGTATCCATATAACTGTAGAATATGTCCACACAATTAACCATTGGCACGGTCAACTCTAGCCAGCCTCCAATGCTTCCATATGTTTGTTACATGTAACCACCTTTTTAAACCATTGGCGCAGACAGTTAGCCCAATGCTTATTGGCATGTGACTTTGCCATATAACCCTTCACTCATATGTTTGGCACGAGAATTTTTGAAGCTGGACTGTAGAATGGTTTAAGCCCGTGGTTCTAGAAACCATGCCATACGACTGCTCCTTAGTTTGGAACGGGGGGTTAACACTACAATAGGAAGTGTACCATGCGCCTTTACACTTGTCAACACCACTTTTAATCATGCAAACATGCCCGAGATATGCGTTGGGACATGACCACATGCCCCCCATGAGACCAACACCTCTGCCCAAGGGGGCGCTAATCTTAGTAATTGTTTGACAGAGTGCCCCAATTTGTGAGATGTGTGCGTGTGATGGGTTTTAGGCCCAGTAATGATGTAGGAGCTAGGTTAGTCATTCATAGGTGCATTTTGGCGAGCAGGTACATCAAGCTTGAAGGGGAAAACTTCCAGGAAGTGTAACTTCTTCATTTTTTGGCCAAACCAAGTGCCGGAAAAGCCCAACTAGGGGTTTTTGGATGTTCTGAAGCCATTGGATCCATATATTTTGTATTCTAAGAACTGTAAGAGAACTTTTTAAGCATAATGAAAATGATCCAAGGGAAGTTGGACTAGGAGATGTAGCCCAAGAGAGGGGTGAACTTTTTTATCATTTGTTGTGTTATGTGTTCATTTTTTATGGTTGTTATCTGTTTGATATGTTATTCATGTTTAAGTAAAACTCACCAAATTTATGTGTTAGTAAACTGATCCTATTACCCAAACACATGCTATTTTACACTTGCAATTTTAAGAGATAAGTCTTCTTCATTTTTAAGATCTATTGGAAACATATTCATTCCATTTTCAGATTAGCAAGTCATCCCCGAGCTAGGGCTATGAATCCAAGAGGACAAGTTCTAGGATGACACTCATATTTCCTAAACTAGTCAACACTCAATCTCTCAAAGGTTTCTCAAAACAAAACAATCAAAATATCACCAACTCTCTTCTTTGAGCCTGCACAACCCAAGATAACGAACCCCTTTCTTTTCCATGTAATCCCTCAGGCTATCCACCTCCTTCCAGGGATCCGGTGCACGTGGTTGAGAATATTAATGTTGGAACTCTCCAAGACTTCCATCTATGACAAGGTTATCAGAATGCCAATGCATCCATGCACTCAAGCATCAATTCATTATTGGGTAACCACCAGTTACTTACAGTTAATAAAATGTGGCTCTTCTCTTCCCTTGATTCATTTCCCATGCCCAGACCCAAATCAACAATGGAAGAGAAAAAAAATGAATGAGTGATTGAATGAATGATTAACCCCCAAGATAATAGAGAATTAGGCTTAAGTAACCAAACGCTCCAAGGCCAGCATGGTCTCCCTAAGAGTCTCATAGGCCTCCTCATCTCCCCCCCAACACAACCATGGGTGATAACAAGGAATAAAGAATTAGCTCATGCTTTCCCCCCTCTCTCATGGAATCATACCCCCTATAACTCTTTTCCTTGTCCATTATGCAGCCAACGATATACTTTAATTATTATTATAATGTTCAAAGCATTTCTTTTCCTAGGCACTCCAAACTCTTTCAATGGTTTGGGCACTTTGGCCTCTCATCAAATAAACAATTACATTACTAAATCGGGGAATCAAAACCAAGGTATTACATTCCCCTCCCCCTTATTTTGGCACTGTCCTTAGTGCATATACAAACAGAGAATTAAATCTCAAAATTATTCAAAAATTTATGACTACTCTACCCACATGACATCTTCATGCTCCTAAGTAGCATATTTAGGACTGTAGCAGGTCCACTAAACTTTTACCAGTTCTATGACTCGATTCCAGAGATTTTTTTAACTTTTCTATCCAATATGCGCACTGGCTGGACCTGAAATCCCTCTTCTGGCTCCACTTGAATCAAATGGAAATCAATAACTGTTGGGTATGTTTTTGCCTCGGGAAACATGTCACATATTTAGGTGGTTTTTCGGCACATGGTTTTGCCGATGGTTTTCTATTTCCGGTTAAGGAATTAGGGTTGTTGACTAATCCAAGTCATTGGGTTAGGGTTTTGGATGTTGTTGGATCCTATATGTATATTGTACTGTAAACATGTTCGACAACATAGGTATTCCAACAGAGGACGAACACCTTCAGTAACCACTCACATAACCAAATCAAAGATCAACACACCGATTTTTCACGTGGTAAAACCCCTACGGGGAAACATTCACGACCCCAACCAACGCGACCACTTGGAGCAGTTTATTAATGCAAAAGAAAAAGATTACAGAGAGATTTTACAAGAGAGTTTCTCACAATCGATCATCGAAAAATGACCCTCCATGCTCTTGAAATAGAGATCATGGACCAATCAGGTGTTAAGCCACAGATCAATGGTCATTAAGATCGAGGAGAGTATGAATCATCAGATCACTCTATGTCGGGAATATATCGTGACCGTCGAATTTCCTAACTACAAATGCGTATTAATGCATACTAAAAAAACACACTAAGAAACACACTTTTACCTAATGACACATTAGACCAAGTAGATCTTAACTAACTCCTAAGTGTCTAAATATCCTAACATTCCCCCTTAAAAACAACTTGGGATAGGATTGAAAGACTTACAATGGTGACACAATAGGAGAAGGAAGGAGGAATTAGAGCCTATCCCCCATTAATGACAACTTCCTGAACTCCTAACATAGATCGAAATTTGGAAAACTTCACTTCTGTAAGAGACTTTGTGAAAATGTCTGCAACTTGATATTCTGTAGGGAAAAAGAGCACTTCAATAACTTGATTATGAATGAGCTTTATGATTAAGTGCATGTGTCGCTCGATGTGTTTGCTACACTGATGTTGAACTAGGTCTTTGGCGAGCTTTATGGCACTTGATTGTCACACCAAAGGCTGGTCGGATGTTGCTGCTGGAATCCAAACTCTGAAAGGATCTGTCGAAGCCAAAAGGCTTATTGACTTGCATTTATCATTGCTTGGTACTCTGCTTCTGCTGAAGAAAGTGAAATAGCCTGTTGTTTCTTACAGGTCCTGAACCAAGGCTGAAAACATAACCTATAGTAGAATTTCGATCATCAGGGTCGCCGACCCAATCTGAATCAATGAAACCAACCAATAAAGGAGTTCCCCCTAAACTGTAATGTATCTCGAACTGAACTGTACCATGAACATAGTGAAGTATCCTTTTAGATTCTTTCCAATGGCTTTCATGGGGTGTTTGCATATACCGGGAAACAAGACCAACAAAAAAGGAAATATCAGGAAGGGTATGAGTCAAGTATAAGAGGCTACCAACTAACTAATGGTACAGGGTGGCATCAACTTCGGGAGAAGTACAGGTGGCAGTAAGCTTGACTCCAGACTGGAAGGGAGAAGCAGTTGGTTTACAACTGTCCATGTGAAAGCGATGAAGAAGGTCACAAGCATACTTAGACTAGGAAAGAAAAATTCCTTCATTGGTTTGCAAAACTTGGAGGCCAAGGAAGTAGTGCAAAAAACCTAAGTCTGTCATTTCAAATTTCTTCTTAAGGTTGGTTTTCACATGGTTTAAAACTTTTGAAACACTACCAATAAGGATAAGGTCATCAACATAAAGGAAAAGGATTATGAGATGGCTTCCTACTTTCTTGGTATAGACTAGAGAATCCAGTGGAAATAAGAAACTTGTCCATTTTGGCATACCAAGCTCAGGGAGCTTGCTTGAGACCATAAATAGATTTCTTAAGGTGAAAAACAAGGCTAGAGTCATTCTGGAAATAGCCAGGAGGTTGTTCCATGTAGATTTATTCTTGCAAATATTCGTGCAAGAAGGAATATTTATCATCCATCTGATGGACCTCCCATTTATGTGAGGCATCAAGGGAAAGAACGAGGTAGATGGAATTCCTTCAACTTGGGAAAATCCTTTGGAAACTAATCGAGCCTTGTGTCTTTCAACACTTCCATCTGATGCATAATTAGTTCTGTAGAACCATTTACATCTGACAAGTTTTCTTCCTTTTGGAAGAGGTACACAATCCCAAGTATTGTTTTCCATTAAAGAACGATACTCTTCATTCATTGTTGTATCCTAATCTGGATGACCTGAAGCTTTTGCAAATGTCTCTAGATCATGAGTTTCTAAAACTTTAGCTAAAAGAGAAGAGGCTCATTGTAATTGTGAATGTGTTCGATGTTGATCTGAAGGATCACCAACTGCTTCTCGTGTTGAACGGACCCATCTAGGAAGCGATGGAGCTGGTGTTGGTTTAGGTTCAAAGGAGTCATCTAGAGGAAGGTGACTAGGAAGAGGTGGATTTCATCCTCACTTTCATCATCTGAAGAAGAAACCAGAATAGAAGAAGGTACAAACACCTAAGATGGCTCACAGGCTGAAGAAGGCACAACCATCGAATTAGGCTCATAGGCCAAAGAAGGCACAAACGCTGAATTAGGCTCGCAGGCCAAGAGATTTTCATCAAATTTAACATCTCTTCTAATAATAATTTCATTACAATGTGTTTGAAGAAGTCTGTAACCTTTGACATCTTCAAAATAAACAACAAATATACACTTCTCACTTTTATGCTGCAATGCTTTCCTTTTCTCATCAGGAATGTGAGCCCATGCTACACTACCAAATACACGAAAGTGACTTACATCTAGTTTAATTTGAGTCCAAGCTTCTTCCGGTGTTATATTTTTAAGAGTCTTTGTGGGAGTGCGATTTACTATGTAATTTGCACAGTTGATGGCTTCCACCCAATACTTTAGACTTAATCCCTTAGATTGGATCATACAATTAGCCATTTCTTTTAATGTGCAATTCTTTCTCTCAGCAACACCATTTTGTTGTGGTGTATATGGAACAGTGTGTTGCATTTAAATTCCCTGTGTAGTGCAGTAAATTGTAAAATTATTGTTCACATATTCGCCTCCATTATCTGTTCTTAACCTTTAAATTTGATGTCCAGATTTCTTTTCTACAAGGGCCTTGTAGGCCAAAAACTTGCCAAAAAATTCTCTCTTAAGTTTTAAGAAGTAAACCCAAGTACGTCTGGAAAAGTCATCAATGAAAGTTAAGAAATAATTGCACCCAGAAAAAGAAGGAGAAGAAAGTGGACCACACAAATCACTGTGAACAAGCTACAAAGGACCCGAGGCGTGCCAAGAGGCATGTTTTTCAAAACTATCCCAATGATTTTTTCCTGAGAACACAACCGACAAAAACACCATCTATGCATGAAACAAGAGGAAGACCAGTCACCATCTGTTGATTACATAGTTGTTGCAATGAGCGATAGTTTATATGACCAAACCGCTCATGCCAAAGTTTGCCCAAGTCATCGCTATGAGCAAAAAAAACTGATGAAAAAGATGATGACCCAAAGTTGTCAAACTTGTACAACCTGGTAATACCATCAACAATTCCAGTTGCAAGAACATGCTTAGGATCTTTTAGATTCCGTATTACAACTTGGTGAGGTGAAAACTCCATGGTTTTACCTTCACCTGAATGAGTGATTTGATATACTGATAGAAGGTTACAAGAAAGACTTGGAACACATAATACATCATTGAAATGACCATTTTCTACTTGAATTGTTCTAGATCCTTCAACACTAAGAGATCTATCATCACCAAAAAATATTTTATTGGTGTTCCATTCATTTAGAGTAGAAAATATGTCTCTATCCTTAGTCATATGATAAGATGCTCCAGAATCAATAAGCCACTTATCAAAAGTAGAAGTAGAAGGTGTATTGAAGGACAAACAGAAGCAAAAAGTGCATGTCCATGAGAAGAAGAAGAAGAAGTAGAATCAATACTGATGTTGTGCTTCTTCATCGCTGCTTCTAAAGCTTCCATCTTCTTGAAACATTTGGACTCATCACGACCATCTTTATCACAAAAGTTGCAATGTCTATTAGTCTTCTTATTTTTATATTTTGCTCCTCTGTCTCCATTTGGAGCAAAAGTTGTCTGAGTGGGTTTGAGACCCTTATATTTCTTGTTGTTGTGGAGAGGATGTTGCTTCTTTGGATTCTTGGGTTTATCTTTCTGCTGGGAAACTAAGGATTTGTTGGAGGTACCTGCAGTGTTGATAACTCCAAGTTGTACAAGCTTATCTTCCTCTCTAATCAAAACAACACAAAAGGACTCAAGAGTGGGTTTTTCATAAGATTTCCCTAGAGACTCTCTCATGGAATAAAAGGTAGATACAAACACAAAATATGCACTACCTAGCTTAGAAAGAATAAGATAGATGCAATGCTCTTCCTCCATTTTTATCTTACATTCTTCACATAAAATTTTGAGTGTTTTAAACCTAGATAGATAGTCTCCAAGGCAAGAAAAATCACTTGGACTTAAGGTCAGTACTTGATTTTCTAACTGTTGTGCTCAAATAATATTGAGTTTACCAAACACAGATTCAATCTTTTCCCAAGCTTCTTCGGGGTCATCAATTTCTTGAAGGTGGTATCTTAAATCAAGAGAGATGGACATTCTGATTACTCCACATGATTCATCACTCCTGTTAACCCATTTGGCTTTCTTATCATCATCAACGGGTTCTTTTTCCTTTCCCAAGGTAATCCGGTACAATCATTTACTTCTTAATAAATCTTCCATATGAGATTTCCATTGGAAGTAGTTGGTGTTGGTAAGCAAAACATTACTTGTAGAAGCCATATTAATTATGCAGATAATATGGATTTAAAAACCAAAACTGATGATCTGGATGGAAAGAGATCGAAAAGTTATGCGATTTAAAAAAAAACGGCTAAAAACAGACTTCGGATGTGAGAGTTATGCCCTTTTAAAAAAAGGCATAAACGATAACAAATGACCACGTGATAGTGTAAGTTGCTTTATGAAGTGACCCACTTTTATAAAGAGAAGTGGGGATCACTTTTACAATGAAGTTACTTTATAACAGAAAAGTTGCATGCAAAATAAACAACTCTAATATTAAAGCTACTTATAGTGATTCACTTTTATACTTGAAGTGAAATACACTTTACAATTTTAGCATGAACTTTTTCAAAAACAATAACAAAAGAGAGACTTGAACTCAAGACCTCTTACTTAATAAGGAAACTTTTAACCAAATGATCTAGCAAAATATATTGTAATGTTCAGAAGGAGGATTGGGTTTGTTGTTTTTGTTTTTGTTGTTGTTGTTGTTAAAGACAGCCTTGGAGAGAGTGCTAAAAAAAAACCCTTTTCACACAAGAAAAACATTTCGCTTCTCGATGACAACAAGGGTTAGATCTCGGTTAGCTTACCCAGAAGATGCACCTTTTCCTATCTGTTTCTGATTTTCCGAGATTGCATAGGGCGTGGGGCAAAGAGAATACGCAGATTTAAAAGGGGAGAAACCCGGAAATAAATAATACAAAACCAAAATAAAACCAAAATACTACTCTGCAAATTTTTTAAAAAAGTGTATTCAAGCTTTATACCTCCGGATCTAACTATAATGGACGTATCTTGGAAAAAAGAAAACCTTTTCAAGTGAAACGAAAAGTGTTCTGAATGAATCCCGTGATCCGAACACAATGGAATAGTCCTCTTAGCCCAGAAATGTACAAAAATGACAGAAAATGGAGATGAGGAAACTCGGCTTCACGATCTCGATCCACAACAAGAGCAAGTCTTCAAACATGATCTGATACCATGTTCAACAACACAGGTATTCCAAAAAAGGAAGAACACCTTCAGTAACCACTCACATAATCATATCAAAGATCAACACACCAATGTTTTCGCGTGGTAAAACCCCTACGGGGAAACATCCACGACCCCAACCAACGTGGCCACTTGGAGCAGTTTATTAATGCAAAAGAACAAGATTACAGAGAGATTTTACAAGATATTTTCTCACAATCGATCATCGTAAAATGACCCTCCATGCTCTTGAAATAGAGATCATGGACCAATCGGGTGTTAAGCCACAAATCAATGGTCGTTAAGATCAAGGAGAGTATGAACTGTCAAATCACTCTATGTTGGGAATATATCGTGATCGTTAGATTTCCTAACTACAAATGCATACTAATGCATACTAAAGAAACACACTAAGAAACACACTTTTACCTAATGACACATTAGACCAAGTAGATCTTAACTAACTCCTAAGTGTCTAAATATCCTAACAAAACAATGTATCACTATGAATGAATATAGAATATGTTGGTTTTCCCGATTTGGGTTTCTAGGGGAAAAATCTTTGTGTAATGTTTGTATTTTCCATTGTATCTTTTTTGTTCTTTTACTAAAAATCAGTTTGCAGTAAATATTGTACAAGGTCAAAATCTACAATAACATGGTTAGGATCATGCACATACATTTTTATCAAAGAGACATGAAATACATTGTGCACATTCATGGAAGCAGACAAAGAAATCATGTATGTAATAAGCCCTATTTTGTCGAATATCTCAAATCGGCCACAAAATCTGGCTTCTAACTTTGCACAGTTGCCCAAATTTAATGACCTCTTCTTTCAAAATCACATGCTCTCCCACTTTGAATTCTCTAGTCGTCCCATTCTTATCTACATAACTCTTATGTCTATCGTGTGTTGTCTTCAAATTCTGCTTAATTCTAACCATCTGGTCTTCCATATCCTTGAGAAATTTTGGCCCAAGTACTACTATGTCTATTGGGTTGTCCCAACTTACTAGAGTATTACATTTTTTACCATACAAAGCTTCAAATGGACTCATCTTCAATGAATATTTGTACCCATTATTGTAGGAAAACTCAACCAAATGAAAATAATATTCCCACTTATATGGCTTATCCATCACATACATTCTCAACATGTCCTCAATCACTTGGTTGACTCTCTTTGTTTTCTCATCTGAATATGGATGGTATGTTTCGTTAAAGTTCATATTTGTGTCAAATCCCTTAAACAATCCCCTCCAAAAATTTGAATTAAACTTTGTATCTTTGTCTGAGACAATTTCCTTAGGTATTCCATGCAACCTAGCAATCTCCCTCATGTAAATTTCTACAATGTGTTGGTTGTTGTATGAGCCGTTTTCACAGGAAAGAAATGAACAACTTTTGTTAATATATCAATAACTTCCATTATGGAATCATGTTTCCCTACTATCCTGGGAAAATTAGTGATAAAATCAATGTGGTATCCCTCGAGATGTTCCAGGTTATCAATTGGAATGATGTCGATGCACCCTAGGAGCTAAGACTCAGGGCGAGTCTTAAAGTTATATTTGCAGTAAGGTAATTGTGCAATATTTGGGAAGTTTTTCCTTCTCTCTTTCTCAAAACTATAGGACCTCAAACAATCTCATCTCAAATGACAAATTCTCTCAACTCTCAGAGGCATGTGTCTACGACTGTTTCAGAAAATCAAGCTTTAAAGGAGAATGAAATGGTGAATTAGAAGAAGAACAAGATAAACATTCATGACACTGCTAGGAATGAATATTCTAGCTTATGGAAAGAACAATGTGTTGAGAAATCAAGAATTCAACAGCTCTAACAAGTGCACATAGATCAATTAAAACATGATTCAAATAGTTAACACATTCATACATTCAAATACATGGAGATAACCTCTGCATATCATTTAAATGCACAAATAAATGACAAGAAATGGTCATACATTCAGAAGAAATCACTTCTATGTCATAACCAGACATCATACAGTAACACTGAATATGGTGAATAATATGTTGATCAAGCTTTTATAAATCAGATCTGACACAAGAAAATAAAAATGGGAGGGCATTATTTACAAGAACAAAAACAATATAAGAAAAGGAATTACAGACTGAAACATAACGCAAGGGGATGAATCTCTAGTTGTTTGTTGCATTTACCCTCTGTCTGTGTTCAAGGTTTATAATAAAACAACTCTAGTTATAAGAAAATATGAAATTCCCCAAAGTTTTGACCCTAACAATGAGTGTCTTCATTTTCTTTATTCTTCTCGCTCATTCCTTAAACTACTTCTTGATACAACTTACTGCTTCTTGAAATTGTTTACTTCTTCTTGATCCTTGAGTGGTTTTCCCCTTGGTGAAACTGTAAAAACTACTTTTACCTGCTGAATTTTTGTTATGCTGAGATCGTGGAGCATCTCAACACTACCATCCAACCTATCCATCATGCCCTACTCCTTAAAAGTTGTTGCAGTCGTTTCTTTTGTTGCAACATACTCGAAATAAAAAATGTAGAGATCATGAGACTCAGTGACCGTAGGATCAAACTTGGTGATCAATCATGACCATTGATTGAGCACTACTAAGGATAGTCCCACATTGACCGTAAGATTGACTTGTATAGTCTTTATATTGCGCAGGCGGCCCCACATAGTTTGAAATTGAACAAGTGGGTTATGAAACTCTACATGCAACATTTATTCTTATGCGTGGGGCCCATCTCTACCAGGTCGGCCTTAAACTATTCTCACACACACAAAAAAGAAAATTTCCTGGTGAGTTTGATGGCCCAGTAGTGCTTGAGTGTCGAGATCAAATCTTGACCATCAATCCAAAACCTGATCTAATGTGAGTTTTTGATATGCTGCAACCAAATTAAAAACCATGAAATCTATCACAACATCACTACTGACATCAACTGGGTCCCATGGACACATGGTGAATTTTAGTTGGTTCATTTTGGTGTTGATGTGGCAAGTAGGTATGCCACCTATCATGCAGTTTTGAGATGTTGACATTTGTATCTGTAGGGTTCCATGTGTCCACATGGTAGCTTTAGATTGTCCTAACAGGACTACAATGAGGGAGAATCTGAGTTGACTGGAACTATTAATCCATCGGAATGTGGGTGTCACAGTGAGACCTATCAGAGGTGTTGTGTTGAAGCTGAAGGAGGAAGTCTGATGAAAAGAAACCCGAGGACTATAGATATCACATCCTAACCATTGATCTAGATTCCAAAACAACTAAGAGTCGTTGATATGGCTCAACCAAAAGAAAAAAATCATCTAATGCTTTGAAAATGTAATGTTGACATCATTTTGGACACGTGGTGACTTTTTATTAGCCCATGATGGTGTTGATGTGGCAGTAAGGTGTGACACATGTCACCAATTTTTTATACGTTGACCTGTGTATCTTGTGGGTTCCATGTGTCCACGTGGCAGCTTCAAATAGGCCTAATGCCCACTATGCTTTGAGATTATGGAAACGTATCTGGATTGTCAATCAGAGGTGTACCCATCAGAGCGATCAAGAGTTAGGTCGCAATAGAACTCCAATGAGGGGATTCCTACAAGGAAGACTCCGAGATTGCAGATCTGGAAATAATTGAGAGTTGTTGATCTAGCTACGACCGAAATTTTGTTTTGGATAAGGTTTAAATATTATCATGTTGACATTATCATGGACACATGGTGACTTTTAACTGGTCCTCGTTGGCACTAATGTGATATGTACGCATTCCACGTGTCACCCATTTTTTATATTTTTCCTTGGGCATCCGGTGGGTTCCACATGTCCACGTGGAAACTTCAAATTGGCCCGACACCCGCTAAGCTTCGAGATATGGAAATGGGTATGGATCATCGATTGGAGGTGCACCCATCAGAGCGATCAATAGTTAGGTCCTGAGAGGACTCCGAAAAGGGAGACTCCAACGAGGAAGAATTTGAGCTAACTAGAATCGTTGATTAAAAGTCGTGAGCGTGATGAAATATGGATTGTTGACTCTATCCCAATTGAAATTTGTTTGATCAGTGGGGTCCTGTGGGTTTGTTGGTGCTTGGTTCCCAAACCTCGGTCCCATGATCAGCTCCCTAGATAATATACTTAGGCCCCTTTTAGGCGCAATAAGCCATTTTAGACCCTTGATAAGAACCTGAGTGCTTAAATCTTTCCTTATGCACAAGGGAATGGATTTTCTGCCACTTTTTCAGTAGGTCTTGGAATAATTTGTCAATTTGACTATTCATAGGCTCTGTAAGATTCTTCTATATCCCTAATTCATCCAATACTGTCATGGAAACCTCAACAATCCTGCATATCTTTGAAATGAACAAATATAATACTAAAACAATGGTTACCAATTCTCAATTCTTCTTTGGAATTAGCAATGGTTGTAGCAAACCTATTGGGTGTTTATGCTTAACTTTCACTCTCTAACATTCCATACATATGGAAATGTAATTAGCAACATCCTTCTTCATTCTAGGATAAAATAATTGACTTCTTACTGCTGCAATTGTTTTATGATAACCAGGATGTTTGACATATGGAACATTATGCATTTCCCTTAACACCAAGTTCCTAAGTTCTCCAAAACTAGGAACATAAACTCTATTCTTATGCATAAGTACTCCATCCTCTTTAATATTGTACCCTTTGAATTTTTGTTGTAAATTCTCTTTTACCTGTAGGCAATGTTGGTCTGTAACAACAACATCCAAAATTTTTCTTTTTAAGTCTGACTGGTGCATATTAATGGTTGTAGCATGCATAAGATGTACCCTTTTGCTGAGTGAATCAACAAATTTATTCTCCTTTCCCCTTATATGTTTGATGTCAAAGTCATACTCACTTAAAAATTTTGGCCATCGCTTCTGTCTAGCATTCAAAGTTGGTTGCTTAAAAAGGTACTTCATACCACTATGGTCTGTCCTTAGTTCAAATTTCTTCCCCATTAAGTAATGTCTCCACGTATTCAAGGCATGAACTAAGGCAAAAAGCTCCAAATCATGTGTGGCATAGTTCCTCTCATGTTCCTTAAGATTTCTCAACCTATAACTAATGACATGTCCATTTTGAGTAAGGACTCTATCAAGTCCTTCTTTGAATGCATCTATACAAACCACAAAATTCTCATTCAGGTTAGCAATCTTTAAAACAGGTGCATTTAAGTAATTCTTTCAACAAGTTAAAATTATCTTCACAATTTGTTTTCCATACAAACTTAGTTTCTTTATTTTGTAAATAAGTGATGGGATGAGCAATCTTAAAGAATCCTTCTATAAACCTCCTGTAGTATTTGGCTAATCCCATAAAAGATCTAACTTTTGAAACATTGTTCGGTGCTATCCATCCTATAATGGATTCAATCTTCTCTGTATCTACGACTATTCCTTGTCTTGAAATAACGTTCCCCAAATAATGGATATGTTCTTGGTAAACACAACACTTGCTTATATTGGCATACAACTGATGTTCCCTCAGTACTTGCAACACCAACCTCAAGTGATGTTCATGCTCCCCCTCGGACTTAGAATAGATAAGTATGTCATCCAAGAATAAAATAAAAAACATATCCAAATAATTTCCGAATATGACATTCATTAAGAAAATAAACACAATTGGTGCATTTGTCATAATGTCTATACCTAGTTCTAAAGGCTATATTACTAGTGTCTTCTTCCTTGATTCTTACCTAATGGTATATTGATCTCAGGTCTATTTTTGAAAATATCTTTGCTCCTCTTAGTTGATCAAAGAGGTCATCAATTCTTAGTAGAGGGCATTTGTTATTCACAATGGCTTTATTCATTTGTCTAAAGTTAACACATAACCTCAATGTGCCATCCTTCTTTTTCACAAAGAGTAATGATGCTCCCCAAGGTGAAACACTTGGGCGTATGTACCCTTCTTTCAACAATTCTTCCAACTGCATCTGTAATTCCTTTAATTCTAGTGTACTCATTCTATAAGGAGGTTTTGATACCGGGGAAAATATTGGTAGTAAGTTAATAGATAAATATATCTCCCTCTTCGGTGGCAATCCAAGTATTTCTTGGAACACATCTTCGAACTCTTTCAATACTAGAAAATATTTGAGGCTTGTTCCTTTTGTATTTTCTGGTTCTTCTACATGAGATGCATACAGTTGAAAACCTTTCCTAAAACATCTCTTCAGCTGTAAGGTTGAAATCTCCCTTATAGAAATGGGTCTCATAATTCCTTTCACGATGTTTTTTTTTCCTTCTTCATCAAGGCATGTAAATGTCTTGTCACAAAAATCTAGGACAACATGAAGCTTGTCCAACCAATCCATTACAATTATGATATCATAATATCCTAATGGTATGAGATTCATATCAACAACTTCATTTACTCCATTCATATTTATTAGACAATGTTAGATTGTCTCATTGATCCTTCTTTTGGTTCCAGTGTCTAGTTGAACCAAACTTGATTTTTTGAGCTCACTTTTCTCCAAATGTAATATTTCCACTACTTTAGGATCAATGTAAAAATGTCTTGCTCCTAAATCAATTAAAATAAAAACATGATAATTGATGGTATTACCTTCCACTTCAATCATATGGGATTGGTATTTTGTTTGTCGATCTTCTAATGTTGCATATATTCTTAGAACAATCTTTCGCATGTCTTCTACTGTAGTAGATTCTTGGATGTTTTGCATGGTATTCACTCTATCTCCTCTATGAGGTAAATCCTTTTACATGTGGTATTCTTTTCATCCCCAACATCATATTGGTGGTCTTCCCCTTTTTTCCCAAGGGGTCTTCTTTCTTGGATTCCTGCTTAGCAGATTGATCTTGCTAATTTGTACTTGGACTATTTCTATTGAAAGGAGTTTTGAATCCCTTCCTTCTATGATTATACTTCTCCTTTTTATTATCCTTTCAAGACTTTTGCAAAGATTCTATGTCCTTACCTTTCTCATACATGTACTTATCCTTTCTAATGGCTTCTGTCAAAGTTCTAGGCTCATCATATTAAATCTTCTCTTTATAAAATGATGACAGTCCACTCAAAAATATATGTACCTTTACCTTCTCATCCTTGATGAATCTCACATGCTTCAACAATACCAAGAAATCCCTTTCATATTCTCCCATGGCCATGCTCCCCAACTTAAGTTCAAATAACTCTTGCATCTTCTTGTCATAGTAGTTCTTTGAAATACCACTTCAACTTCTTCCAAGTGATCATGTTCTCATTGATATGTTCAACTTGCTTTAACTGATCCCATCACATAGCAGCTTTTCCATGCAAATGGTAAGTGGAAATTTTGGCTTCTAGATTAGAGGAATAGTTGTGCAACTGAATCTCGATTCTAGGAAACTAGGCTTCAACATAATCTTCCCTTTCTCTTTCACCATCAAAATATGGTGGCTTAAGCTTCCTTAGTTCTCCTTGTAAACCATCCCACTCATGTCTTCTTCTTTGATTTATGACATGAGATACTTCTGGACTTCTCCTTGAATCCTTAGACACATAATACTTCCTAGTTGAGTAAGGAGGTGAGTGATGTCTATGATTTCCACTAAACCTTCTTGAGTTATTGGTTCTTCTGTAGTTATCTCTTATTTCATGATGTTTTCCTTCTTCCCCATTTCTTGAACCTGATCCATTCCTTGCTTGTCTCTGCACCTAATTTATGCCTTGCATTACTTGGGAATTTATTTTATTTTGTTCTTTCATCATCTTCTCATTATCTACTTTGTAAATTTTCACTTATATTTTCAATCTTCTCACCGTCTCTATTAATGTTTCTGATTCCACTTTGCTCCTGTGACCATTAGATTTCATCTCTGCATTTCCAACACTGATATTCTGACCTTTGGATTTTCTTTCATGACTGAAGGATTCCTCTCCTTTCTCCATTTCTTGAATTTTCATTCGTAACTTGAACTGATATGTTTAGACTCTTAATTATGTAAGAAAGTGTGCATGCACCATAATTTCTATTGGATAAAAGAATAAACATGTATACACATTTATGGAAAAAGGGTTGTAAAATTTATATAATTTTTTTTTTGTTTCTTAAGGTCACAGGTCATCTTCTCCTCAGTTGAATGCAATATTTACTACTCATAATAATTTTCTAGGTCCATAACTATATTCCCTTCTCCAATATCTTTCCAATGACTATTCGTTTGCTCAATTCCAATCTCAGAGCAATAAGTTATGCGCTTCTGAAATTATGGCATTTTCTCCTTCTCTTAGAGGTCTTTCAAGCTAGTGCCTCCAAGTGGACCCCTTCCATGTGTGTTGGATGGTGTGGTGAATGACATGGCACTGACATGGAAGCTGACATGGCCACCGACCCACTGGGGCACCGAGGTATCAAGATGCCAACACTGAAACAAGATTGGAAACTTATGGGGGTCTGATATGGACCAACTGAGATTTCAACTATGAAATGAGGCTTCAAAACTTCCAAGGGCCTGAGGGTCTAATATGGGCCCAACATTGCATCGAGTGCATTGGGGCACTGACTCACCAGACAGACCCCGCATAGACTTTCACCCATCTTTGTGTGTGAACAAATCAATGGTCCAGATCTCTTGGCCCCCGGATCCGACATTCAACACTTAAGGTGTTGAGGTGGGGGGTCCAATTGACACCTAGACACATGGCACCTTATTCTTGTGATAGGTGGGATAAACATAATGCTACAATAGCACCAACATGGTACGTGCATGTATCTAATGAGACAAATGATGTGGCACTAGTCACTTGTCACCCTTTTCTTCCAACTGACTTTTCATGTCTAATGCGACATCCATGTGAACCCTTCCACTTGTGATAGGTGTGGAAGATGATGTGGCCATCGACCCACTAGGGCACCACCCCACTAGGATATTGGATGTCAATACTGAGATTGAAAACTTCTAGGGTCTGGTATGGACCCACCGACCCACCAGGGCATCGACCCACAAGGGAACTAGCCCACTGGGCTCATCTTCCCTACTTCCCCGATCTCGAATCTAGTTTGATCCAACCACTAGGTCACCAGGGCACCGACCCATCAGTCTACCAGGATCCAGTTCTAACCAAAAGTTTATATTGTGTGCAACCCCCACAAGGTTCCATGACTCTCTTTCACACTCTTTCACACTTTTTGACACACAAATAACTAAGGGATCATATTTTCTTATAAATAGTTCAATCCACAATTCCCCCATGCACATGGGATAAAGGAGAGAACACCCATCATAGATACACGATGGAGATTCAGGGATTCATTTGAATGTCGGTTCTAAGCATAACTTGGCATCATCTGAGTCCTTGAAATCTTATCATGTTCAGGAATATGGACAACATATCATGCTCCTCCTCTTTTCTCCCACATTTAAAGTAGATAGAAAAACAATTGTTGCACAAAACAATATCAATATTTGATTTCTCAACTAAAGTGTGACCCATTTTTCCCATTCCAAGAGCCATTAACTAATTCAAAGAAAAAATT
>ML828159.1:36396-59948 GCA_009831015.1 Picea engelmannii | reverse complement strand
GAGGCTAGACAAGAAGATGAACATATGGCCGCATCTAAAATTACTCTGCTTTCCTCCACTACTCAAGAAGGTAAAGAACACTCTAATGCTCTTTTTATTAATGAAATACTTGTAATAATAATAACAAAAAATATCAATTTAACAGTTTTTTCTTATTGCAGTTGATGATCCGTGCCCCCCCCTTGAAACAACCTTGCCATCATGAGTACACGACTAGGTTGTCAATAAGACATGCAGGGGCCAGAACAACTGAAGAGGAAGAAGGAACCAAATACCTACTTTATGAATTTATTTCAAGTAGAAAGAAACCAAAAAAGAAAAGATTGTACTTAGAAACATCGTGTACAATATTGTGAAAACATATTTTTAATGATAACATTTATTCAGATGAAGTATTTTGTGCTTATGATTAATGAATGAATGTCATATGTTAATGAATGATTGCTATATGTTTCTTTATCCACAAAACCACATATGTTTCTTTATGAATTTGTTGTTTTTCTAGTGTTTGTGCATGAATCTTAATGTGTTGCTTTCAACTATTTTCTAGTAGATAGATTGTGTACTGGGGAATTGACAGTGATGAGAGGTGGGGGAGTGGCCATAAGAGCTTCCACCTTCACGCGGTTGGCCATATTCAATAGAGAATAAATTAGGATTTGGATAGTCTGGGAGCAAACCTCCCTCAATCCAACAGAGCAACAACAAAGTCAATGTTGACTTTGTTGTTGCTCCATCAAATCGAGGGAGGTTTGCTCCAAGATTAGACTACAATAAAGTATTCTCGAAACCAATAGGATCTCATTCAAGTATTCATGCACTCAATTCTTTTTAATTATTATTTAGTCATAAAAATGTTTGTTAATTTATTTTGTTATTTTGTTGATTCTTTAACTGTTGGTTAGATTATTAGAACAACTATTTGAGGAGATCTATTGGAGCAACACTAAAAAAATATCATGCGAGGAAAACCATCAAATATCCAAGTATTTGAGTTGTTATTTAATTTCTAATTGAAATTGTTTTGTATGATTGACATGATGATTTCTATTGTGATTTTGGTTCTTCCCACTCACATATGATTGACATGATGATTTATATTGTGTTGTTGTTACCTTGATTTTGATAGTGGTTATTTTCTATGTGATTTCTAAGGCCTTAGGAAGGTGTGGGAGCACCTGCTCAAAACATGTGGACAACTCTTCTCCTACCTCCATTGCAACTTCATGAACTTTTTCTTAAAACTTTCAGGTATTCAATCTTGTTTCTTTAACTTAACTAGTGCAATAGTTTTCTAGTCCATTTGGTTAGATAAAAATGTGTTGGTTTTCGTTCCTTATTTTCTCCATTGACTCTAATTTGTTGTAGGTTATTTGACTTGTATCTGCAACACTTCTCTTTATTTTTCCCATTGTAGATATAGATTATGAATCCATATTTTTCTCATGCAATCATACTTCTCCTTAATTATTCCTTTCATATTTATTGTTGATTCTATAATGATCTTGGAAAGTGAGGGTAGATCTATCTTCCAGAAGTCAATGACAAGTTGCAGTTGGACCTCATCTTCCTCTTGAACTTCTTCCACCATAAGAACTAATTGTGGTATACTTAATGACTCCACTCTTCCAGTCCCTTATCTTGTATACTCCACTGTAGAATCTTTTTGTTTGATCTAAACACAAAACTCAAATCTAGAACTAGTTGCACGTGTTGTGACTAGTGGGCTATACACTACACTTGACATGGGTTGTGAAAATGAGTCAGTAGTTATCATAGGAGGGGTAATAATGGAAATTGATAGAGGGGATTCCTTTCTTATGAATTCCAAATGGAGTGGTAAGAAATCCTCTACTAATATAAGTTCCATATGAAGGTGAAAAAACTTGTTTATTATATCCTCTTCCTCATGCTCGCCTAAGATGGTTACCCATCCAAATTGATATCCCAAATATGCCACCGTTTCCTTTTCCCTTTCCACTAACATCAATTCATTATGGATATTCATCTATCCTATTGACTATGGAGTCCTAGATTTTCTTTTTATCCATAACGACAGTGACATCTTATCTTGGATGTCCTCAATTCTCAACCCTCCGTAGCTTGTGTCCCCAATAGTTGAACACCTAGTGGTTATACCCAATGTGAGAATGAAACGAATATAAAAAAACTCTAAAAATGGAAATCCTAGTTCATATACCATGCATCCAATACATTATGTAGTACCTCATTAGTGACATACCTCACCTAGATCATCTTTATGACATTTTCATAGTTTTCAACCACATGGGTGGCCTATTTTGTACACTAACCCTTTCCTTAGGTCCATAATACCAATGTAGACAACAATTGTACTAACATGCTAACCATAAAATGGTTAATGGAGGTTACATCATAACCCTGCTTCTTGGATTTCATGCCATATGTGCTAGTGGGGAAAATCCTCATATTACTATATTGGGTCAGAATATAGGCAAAGCATTGACTTCCCTTAAAACACAGTCCCAATCCTAAACTACCCCAAACTATCTGAATAGAAATAAAAAAGAGAAGAAATAATATTGGTAAGTGTACCTTAGGCCTTAACGTCCGATGTAGACTTCCTTTAACTTTATAGCTTCCCATGTTGCGGGTCTCCTCCCAAAGCTGACCTGCAAGAACACTTAGGCAATCAATGCTACAAATATACAATCTCTACTTATCAATGTTAGTGTTCATATATAAACATATATGCATTAATCAATAAAGATATAAATACACAAAGTATTGGGACAGGAAAATAACTCTTTTATTCAAACTGAAGATTAAAATATGACAACCTTCTCATCAACAGACGCTCCACGAACCAGGTTCGAACTCCTCTTATTGTTGCTCCAAGTGCATCATTCCCATGCTACCTCTCAGAATCAACTGATCTCCTTGGGAAAATGAAAGGGATTGTATAGGGAGAGGGTTGGAGGGGGAATGTTGAGGCCAAATCTCAGAAAGGGCTGCAAAGCTTGGGCTAGAAGGGGAAGGGATTTTGGCAGAGTTTATTTGTTCTCTAGCTTGATTATGGAATGGGACCCCAAGAACTCTTTTTACATGACAAAAAAATGGTTATTCGGTTTGTGGATGGGCTACAATGGGTAAAATTGTTGGGAAACCCTCGATAGCTCGTAAACTCCACCGAATTCCTTTCAACTTTTTATTTTTTGCAACTTTTGGAGGTAAACGCAGGTTGTTTAGCATGTAGCCAACATATGTACGCGGGATGTCTAGTATGAACCATCCATGTGTACATGGTAAGTAGTGCAGCAGGGCGCATACGTGCTCCAAAAATGGTTTTTTAAAGAGAGATCCTCAATAGTAATTTGGCAAATGGTGTAAGTAAAAAGGCCAATGCCATGTATGCATAGGTAGGGAATTTTATGGCTATAACAGATGCCCCCTAATGTGTGAGGTTAGAAGAGCAACCTATGGCCGAAATACATTACAATATCTTTACCAGTGGGAAGTCATGGATTCGAGTGAGCCTGGGACCAGAGTTCAGGAGCGCGCCATCTACAAAATAACAATAATCTCTCTGAGGAGGGCATACTCGTGCTCGAGATGAACTAATCAAGGCTTCCAATCAAGTACAATGCATATCCATGTCATATAAAAGTCTATATAAAGTGTATCCGCGAGAAATACATAGCGGATCTACATCTCAAAATATTTCGATGATATTCAAGTACAATATAATATGCATCGTTAAGAAGCATTGACGCCTGCGGCTGGAGATGAGGACTTCATATCTCGAGAAACAACTTAAATATCTTCAACAACTTAGGTAGGAGTACAATACGAGTGTAAGACTCACTACTCTAAGGTCTTCGACATGCTGTCGGGGAAAGACTGGAGGATCTCGATCATCAGGTGCAGTGCTTCATCGATTTTGAATCTGGACTTGACTAGACTCTCAGGATGGTCGACTCATGAAAGTCAATAGACAAACTGTAGAATGGACGACTCAGGTTGGATAAAACTTCCCTTGGACAAAAGAAAAAAAGATTATCAGACTTAGGCATCGTAATATTGACATAAGTTTGTGATGCAGGAGGCACTACAAATTCTCCATATGTTTGGAAGAGTAACCAAATGGACGGGGACACAACTCTATGTAGCAAGAACAAATTCCTAAGGTCATACTAGATCCCAATTCTTGGCGAACAAATGAAAGGAGGTGCTTTGTTCAAGGGCGACTATCTTGCTGCCAAAAAAGATTTCATATATCTAGTCCCCTCTTTTTGGAATATTTGATTTTTTGTCCTTTTCAATTTTTTTAACAATCTTGAAAAAGAATAAAAGAATGCTACGTTACAAAGGAGGAAACAAGTGTCACAGTTAAGAAAACTAGTTCCAAGTGCATAGAACATATTGATGCTTGATTCAAGGAGACATGTGTAGGATGAGGACACTCGGGGACAATTCTTCCATGGGTCAGGATGTCAGATCGCAAGGGAAAAAGTGTTGCAAGGCTTGCGTATAAGGAATGTTTTAAAGGTTCAGTTGAGAGCAACATGGACCGACATTAGGCCAAAGATGCAAATATGAGACCCACAATGTGATTAAGCATGACACAACAAGACTCCATCCATGTGAATTTTTACGAGCCTAGAGAAGGTAAGCTCAGTGATTTTTTTCATGTTTAGAGAGTCTGAAAAAATGCTAAAAAGAAGACTCCAGGGAGTTCCTTTTCGCAATTAGTCTAATTGGTATGAAAAAGAGTTAAACTTATACCGAAAATACATCTCTTCAATACCATTTGTAGCAAACAATGCTACAAATATACAATCTCTACTTATCAATGTTAGAGTTCAGATATAAACATAGATGCATTAATCAATAAAGATATAAATCTGCAAAGTATTGGGATAGGAAAGAACTCTTTTATTTAAACTGAAGATTAAAATATTACAACCTTCTCATCGGCAGATTCTCCGCAAACCAATTCTAGGCTCCTCTTACTGTTGATCCAAGTGCATCATTCCCATGTTGCCTCTCACAATCAACTGATCTCCTTGGGAAAAGGGAAGGGATTGTATAAAGAGAGGGCTAGAGGGGGAATGTTGAGGCCAAATCTCAGAAAGGGCTGCAAAGCTTGGGCTAGAAGGGGAAGGGATTTTGGCAAAGTTTCTTTGTTCTCTTGCTTTATTATGGAATGGGACCCCAAGACCTCTTTTTATATGATAAAAATATGGTTATTCGGTTTGGGGATGGGCTACAATGGGTAAAATGGTTGGGAAACTCTCGATAGCTCGTAAACTCCATTGAATTCCTTGCACCTTTTGGAGGTAAACACAAGCTGTTTAGCATGAAACCTGCGTATGTACGCGGGCTGTCTAGTATGGAACATGCAGGTGTACGTGGGTAGTATTGCAACAAGGCATGTACATGCTCCAAAAAATGGTTTTTTAAAGAGAGATCCTCAGTAATAATTTGGAAAATGTAAGTAAAAAGGCCAATGCCATGTATGCATTTTAGGGCTATAAAAATATGCCAGGTATAGGTCCATTTTTTCTTATGTGGTAGCTCCACCTTTCAACATGGTATCTCCCTCTTTCTACACTATAATGTGAACCATGAAATTGTTAGTGATTTCACTACATCCACACCTCCAAAAGGTCATATGTCCCTTTCATTCAATCCATCATTGTCTTATTACTATTTCTCTGTCACCCATTCACTCTCAATGATGGAGAGAGTGAATGGGAGACAGAGAAATAGTCACAAGACAATGATGGATTCAATGAAATGGACATATGACCATTTGGAGGTGTGGAGGTAGTGAAAGCACGATAAAACCGTTGGTCAAATCATGGTAAATAGTTATGGATCCAACTCCAAATCACATATTTTGAAGAGGTACCGATTTTTAAATTTAATTATGGTTTAGATCAAGCCTCTTCTAAACAACATGTGCAACAGTAGTTTCTACTTGTCAACCATATTTTTAGAATATAACTCTGCTTAGAAACACCACATTGGACGTGGAAATCCCTGTGTATGTGGATAAAACCCCCATGAGTAAAGAAAACTTGTTTGGACTTTAAAACTATCATGGACACAAATTATCTTCCTCATTTGGCCAAAACAATCTCCCTAGATCAAAACCACATATTAATCTTACTTCAAATATTTCTTAGCTAAAGGTTGGTTGAGTTATCTAGCTATGAAAGCAATCACTAGAGATGAAGAAATATATCATCTTTAGCTAGTCTATACTATCCTTATAATAAAAATGGAAAGAAAAGCTATGTTTATGGAATAATTTCATGTTTTTTAGGTTCTTTGCACTAAATTTTCCCTAGTTGAGAGGGACAATGTAATTAACTAGTGTTTAAAAGCCTTACATTATTGGGTCTTAAGTGAGAAGTATGACAACAATGAAAATGAAATTTGTACTAGCCCTTATGTCATAAGCATCTATTTGGGAAGAGATATATGCAATAATGCACATATCTCTATATGTGTTTGAGTAAGCACCAGTAATAATTAGATAACATATTTAAGTAGGAAACACTCTGGTTCCTCTGCCAAGGTTGTTTACAATACATGATGCTTGCATAGGTATCCTAATATACAATATGTATTAAGATAAGTCATTTTTTTATTATTATGGATAAATACCTACTTAACATGCATTATGTTATAGAAGAACCTGATATCTAAAATATATTATCAATGCCATCAATTTTGAACTCAAGGTGACTTCAACTAGGTTGATGTTAATCCAATATGCAACCACCAAAGTGGAAATATCTCTCACATCTCTTGAACTCAATAGGAACTTAAAACTTGGTTTTTCCTATAAACATTATGATTTATTAAGTTAAAGAAACCTAAAGGAATTCATGTTCCTAATAGAGAAGATTCAAAAATTTGCATGAAATTAGAATATAGATATACATTCTTCTTATGAGATTCTCCCTTGGGAAGTGGATGCTCATACACTATAAATGTATTTATCCATCTATAAATTCCACATATTTTAAGCCCCAACAACACACCGATATTCATCATTCCCTTCAAGGAGGTTGCCCTAACACCCATGACATGGACTAGTTTCTTACGCAAATTGGAGAAATACTTATCAATTTGCCCTAAAAAAATCAAGACTACATTGTATTCTAGGCCAAATAGAGGGTAGAAATTATTGACCCCATCCATTCTTATAATATATGATTATCACAAAACAAATCATCTTTTATATTGGTATAACTTACAATATCCATTCTCATTTTTAAAATAGGATTATTTTATATATAAATCCAAATAGAAATGAGTTTCAATTACCAAAATGAAACTCAAACTATAGGCCAAAACAAATTTTCAGATCATTCTTTTATGATACATGAGTATGAAAAACTCATGTTAATTTCTATAGAAAATACATCCACAAAACAACCCGTTCTATCTTTTAGAATGATTTTCTTCCATTTTTCAAACAATTCTTGAAGGCAAGCCAAAGTTTTGAGTTGTTTGTGTATATTCTCACATATATAACTTTGTCGATGGAGAAGTGGAATGAATAATTTAGAAAGTCAAAACATTTTTAAACCTCACACTAAAGATTGAAGTAGTAAAACCTTGTATTGAATTTGCAGTAGGTGAAAAGTCCAATTTGTTCGTTGGATCTAATTTTGATTGTATTATTTTTTACTACATTCCTTGAATCAAGGAATCAACTTATTAATTTTTCAGACAAAAGCTTAATTTGTTCTTTTGTTTTAATTATATCAATGGCTCCCAGCCTCTAAAATGACGTGGATATGATAACATAGTCGTTGGGTTCCATGGCACATTAATCTATTAGACATAATTATATTTGTTCATGACTTCTGATTTATGCTTGACATCCCTTCTGATGTCATTGTTGTCCCATTTTATCCATCTAAAATTTTAAAGTTGTTGATTGGATCGGTGCTTCCCGAGACTTGACACCATGACCTCCAAGATATAGCATGTTGCCTTGCTCTGAATATTGAAAGGCATGATATTTGCAAGTGTTTTCCATTTCAAGGTGTGGTGGATGACCAATTGGGTGGGTATTGATAGTTCCAACAAGGAATTTGAGATGCATTGCTACTTCTATTACTACCCACTTAGATAGACTCAACACTTGCCATAGTTTGACGAACTTACACATTTGTGCACAGGGGACAAATATATACTGGGAATGACCTCATTTCTCATCTATCTACAATCTCCATCGCTACCCACTTGATTGAAGTCAACAATGTAGTATGGATCACATGCACATGATGGCATCAAGAAAATGGGTGGATGACAACAAAAGATTATGTCATGATTGATCAAACAAGCTAAGTGGATATGAGGATACCAAGAATTTTTTAATGTAATCAATTTTGAATTTAACAAATATTTCGGTAATGTAATCCTTTTTAGTGTGCCAAATTATGGGATTAACTTACTTGTGAAATTAGTATTGCTCATATGCTTAGAGTCACATAACTTAAATTTGGTCTCACGGGAGGAAGTAGTGGCTAGCTCGACAAGTTAAGAGGATGAAAAATTGAAGCATTGTGAAATCTGATACCCATCAAACTAATATTGTTGCTATTTACCACTTCCATGTCATGATATAAAGAACAATGATTGTAAATATATTAACATATTTTCATAATTGAGAAAGATAAATAGGGTACAAGCTATATCCATTTTTGTAAACATATATGTTTATCACGAATGCTATGATATTCTTGTAAACATGTAAAGTGAATAACTATATCATTTAGAGTCATCCCATGACTAGTTTCAATAGTGTAAATATTGGTGTGTGCATTTATGTATTAACTATGTGAGAGTTTTCGAAATGTCACCTTGTCTTTGGTATTACATTGCATAGATTGGCATGGGTTAGAGGAGTTCAAAGTAAATTAATGGAATTCGTTGAGTGGGATGGCATTGGTATATAAGAATCGATCTTGGATCTGGGATTTTTAACTATTTGGCAAATAATAGATAATTTTGGCACCGACATCTCAAGAGTGAGGTTGTGCTACAATTTTTTTTTTAATATGTGGACATGAGGTTGTGCTACAATTTGTTTTTTAATATGTGGACATGAGGTATTTGTGCAATAAAACATAAGTGTTGAGCTTTATTTTTGCAATCATGATGCATATTGAGTGGCAAGGACTGCTTACAAAGAACGATGAAGGTAAGTTTACAAACAATTTTGACTTGAGATGCCTATGTAATAAGTTGTGACTAGACATTTAAAATCAAAATCATAGCTAAGGTAGGGTTCTTGAGACTTTGGATTTTAACTGTTATTAATAATCTATCACTGAATTGAAAATTTATAATTTATTAAGGAAATATTACAGAGGTTTGGGGATTGTATTAGTTTTGAAATGATTTATGACAATAAAAAAATTCAAAATTTCTTGGAACTAGTACCTAAAGTAAGGGAACTTATTCATGACTTCTATGCAAGATGGTATGCTTCATGCATGGAGAACCTTTAGAATCTCAAGGAAACCTATGAGTTCATGATCATGTAAGATGACCTTGATTATCATATAACATTTAATTCTCCTTGTGAAATACAAGCTCATTGATGTTTAGTTATTATTCATTAATTTAACCTATTATTGTATTTGACAAATGCAGGTTTGAAGGGTGGTCAATCCATGATCCACAATGCATTTCCGACCAAGTTTATGCCGCCCACATTTTTTATTCTTGCCTTGGTTGTTTTTGATGTGTCTAGGAGCATATGAAAAGAAACTAAGGCAATAGTAGAAAACACGGGCAGCACATGGAACAACCTGAACATGTTATGTTGGGAAATTAGCTCTATTTCAACTTTTATGATGTAGGACCAGGTATACTATGTTGAGATCACTATCGGTGCATAATTTCTTATTGCTATCAGTGTGTTTTTTTGCAATGTTGAGATCATTCCCAACAGTGGCACAATCCACTCCAATTATGTTAGCGACTAATAATTATGTGTTGTTTCTCTAAATTTGTTGCAAGACAATGATTCAAAATACGATAAGACAAATAACTTGTGCACAAGTAGTATCCCTTATTCCCTTTGTTCAATGGACTACCAAGACATAGTACAAATGGCATAGGGGTTAGCTATACAAGTGGAGGAAATTAAAACTTTTCTAGGATCTCCTATAATGCAATCTTCTTAATTATTTTTTTAATATACACAGTGTCATCGGATATCTGAAGAACAAATCGACAGTACTAACTGTCGGAGGTATGGCACCCCCGCCGAATGTACTGCAAAACCGTTGGATATTCACCAAAAAGGGTTGTTGGATATCCGATGGTCTGACCGATAGTACTATTCATCAGAGGCATGGCACCCCCGTCAGAGGTACTATACTACCGTTGGATATTCACCGAAAGGGGATGTGAGATATTCGACGTTGGGATCGACAGTAATGATCGTCGGAGGTACTTTTGTATCGTCAACCATTTGACAAGCATGGCCATCGGATATGAGTCACATGGCCGATAATAATAACCATAAGGATGTAGGATATTCGACGTATATTTATGTTGGACTTCCGACACATAGTCGTCATAAACAATGTCTAATTTTGATGAGTTTTTGGCCCTTAGGATTGTTGGTATAGCCGACGACATGTCGGATATCCAACATCTGTATGTTCGTCAGATAGCTAACCTGAATGCATCGACGAAACTAATAACTGGGTTTTGTCGGAGGGCTAACGAAATTGTGTCGACAAATCGATGTAGTGCCATCATATTTCAGTGCACAAAAAGTAGTGAATGTTTGTATGTAATCACTATTTCTGAATCCTAGCTCAATAATCTCCATTGAACCCTCTTTCAAATCCACATCCACTAGGATTTGAGCCATTATTATTATATTCATCCTCTAATAACTATCATTCATTGCAATAAACCACCTCAAGCTATTCCCTATGGTGCCCTGAGCATTGTGGTCCCTTCTAGTTCAAATTTTCTCTTGCCCATCTCCTCTAGTACATTGGAGTCATGGTTTTCTGACAGTGTTGCTACATTTCCTTTGGACAACTTCTCCCTTGGGTCTTTATTCACAAGACTTTAAACTTATTTTATATTTGTCTTTATGATGTGAATGCATTATAATATTTCTAAAGGTAAGGTTCATTCTCAAGCTTAATTGTTATCTTTTATATTTTATTTATCAAGGTACACTACAAGTGGTATTGGAGCTCTTTCTTTGGCAATATTTTTTATTTTTGTAGATTTTCTAAGTGGAAAAACATGACTACAAAATAATTTTTTTGTGTAGAATTTGATGAAACCAACTATAAATATGAGTTCCTCTTGAAAAACACCCAAGTAAAAAAAACACTCATCCAAATCGAAGTTTGGGAAGAGAAGTTATCATTGATTTAAAAATCAGCTATTTTAAGGTTTTCTAACGATGGTTGAGTGGATTGCATAATAGATATCTTTTGATAGGGTGACCAAATTTCTGTCAAAACAATGCCATTAGATGCAGAATAACCGCAACAACTCATAATTTTGGTCATAATAGATATTCCAAGAAATAATGAGGGAGTTATGATCATTTCAAATTTACCACCTCAAAACCCTAGCCATACAAATGAGCTCCATTGAAAAGTAAGTTATTTATTCAAAACCCTTGTTATATTTTTGGGTTATAGCAAGCAATATGGTATTTACAAGAAAATTTGACGATCTTATTTATTGGAGAATACATACATAGGAAAATTCATCTCTGAAGGGGAAATGGAGATATTGGTTATTCTATGGTTTAAGAGAATATGTTGGAATATGGTGGGAGTTTCTTAACTATGACAAGGTGAAAACTCTTTTAGATGATGCAAATGAAGAAGTATTTTTAAATAGGTGGTCTCATGCTATGAAGAAGGATAAAGAAATCACTAAGAGATTATTCTATAGTGACAACTCCCTATTACAGGTCCATGGATGTATTCAATAAGATAAGGTCAATGTTTCTATTAACGCTAGCTACAAATATAATTTCATCAATGTTAGCTTGGATAAAAGATTGAGGGTCTCTGCACACATGTTGAGGGTGAGAATGTTAATTTTTTTAAAGACTTGAATATTACTATGGATAATCACGTGTTACATTTAGATTTTCATGAGATAGATATGGATGATGTGGATATTATTCTTGGATATCCTTGGATGGACTCAATTTCTACCATTAATATAAAGAAATTTATGAAGCTTTCATACAAGAAAAATAAAATCACACTACAATATATTTCTCTTACTAAACAAGAAGGGCCCAAGGTGGTACATGAAGAAGTCATTGCAGGAAAACTAATCACAATACTTACTAACACATCAAATAAAGAACCTGAGGTTGAATAAAAAGAAGTACCTACAAAAGCACATGAATAAAAGGCTATAGAAGCAAATGGAGAAAAGCCCCAATAAGAGCATAAAAAGGAAGAATAATCTACATAGTTACATTCCTCAAAGGAACCACAAATTGAAGAGTTAAAGAAGGAAGAATCAATAGCCAAGGTTTCCATATATCACCACCCCCGCCACTCTAAGAAACAACAATCATTGAGGCAAGATCATAAACATCAACCAAATTACTATGGACCAACATTGAACCAAAAAGGTACCTAGTATGGAGGCACATGGAGGACTCAAAACAATGCATGGAGATATCAAAGTATGACAACGACAATATGGAACCAAGGGAGAAATTAGAATTAAGATCAAGGAGGAAAGGCCATAGTTGGACACCATGTCCACATTTCACCAGGATGGATGGATGCTCGCCCATGGTATCAATTGACTAGATTTCTTAGCAGATCATATTAAATAGATTACTCCCATGTTTTGGGGACAAAGCATGTGAATGTGGATGGAATGTGATGTACCTARGGAGGATAATTGTAATGTCCCCATTTYGATCCTCTAATAATTTTTTTAATTAATTATGGTTAATATTKTTTTAGTTCAGGATGGATATTTAATTACCATACCCTGTTAATATGGACATAKTAAACATTKTATGTGTGTGTGTGTGTGTGTACACACACACACACACACACACACACACACACACACACACACACACACACACACACACACCTTATTTTCAATTAATAAAGAATCCAAGCAACCGACTAGGCAAGAGTGCTTATAGGGGCCATGACACATGAGAGGGGAAGAGTGAGGAGGTTGATAGAAGAGGTCACCTCCCTAGTTATGAGAGTATGGGAAAGTATCCTTATGATGTGAATGATGCCATTAACTACATGGGGGAAGTGGATGAGAGAGTCATGTCCTCAACTTATTTAGGTATGGGTTGAGTACAACCAGTTTTGGAAAGCGTGCATGGGTAAAATATTGTGTGGGTAAAAGGGTGTGAAATTCAAGTAGAAAAATAGAGTTGATTTCAGGGAAGCAAGGGGAGAGAAAAAATAGAGGGGAGGTAGCCAAGATAGGCAACAATACCAGGTGAAAAAGTCCAACCACGAAAAATAATATTTTTGCACCAGGAGAAGAGAAGAAAATATCGAAAATTGTTGGACTTACAGGATTGCAACTGGGATCCCACTGGGCACACACATAAGAGCATTGGAGGGGGAGTCTTCTAAGGGACTGTGTAGCAGAGAAAGGAGTTCTCTTCTTGTGTTGTGTGGGGTAGGTATTGGGGTACCCAGAAGAGTTGTTTTATGTTCCCGAGAACTCAATAGATTGTTCCTAGAGAATTAAATTATATTTTGAGTTGATTCACTTCCCAAAAAATTCCTAAGTGTGAAAATTTCTCCCTTATGGTATCATGGCCTGAATAGGGGGTGGCTTATTGCAGAGAAATTGATGTGAAACAATGCCTATGGTTAGGTGTAAAGTTGCTCATCCTCGGGTAGTTTGTTTGGACAACAATGTTTAGACATATAAGTCTCTCATTCTTGCTTGTAAATTCGTATGTATGTACGGGTTGATGAAAAATTGTATATTCTGAGTTCTTGTGTGTAATGATTGTTTATTTGTTGACTAATTTCTCTTGAATATCGACTACAATACCCTTAAAACTTAGGTTGGAAATTCGAAGAATTATATGGTTTAATTTTTTGGAAACTAAGTTGTGTCTTATATTTCATCCTCTTATTGTAATTGAGAAATGAGCTAGATAATGATGGTGTTATTCATATGGAATTTTCCATGGTTGGGGGCATGTTGTGTTTTGGGTCTCTTGAATTCATATCTCAGAAAAAAAGATAATTATTATGGGTTGGTGCCTTGCGCTTTGGTGTTCTCCATAACTTGTCCATTAGCGAGAAGAATTACCTATTTACTTCGACACTCTAAGAATTATTCCCCTTTGGGGAAGTCTAATTATTCAGTAGGTTGAATTCACTAGTGATTCGTCAAGATGAATCTTGCCTCACCATCATCACTTTAGACTGTCCTCTAACTTGGAACCTAGACATACCTTCTCTGTGGTGCCTCTATCCCTCCTTAATATGAACCTTAACTCGCTTTGCTATCGACAAATGAGCAGAGATTTAGATGGTTTTTCTTGGATATACTCTAGTTGGGATACAAAACCAGAGGAAGGAGCTCAAAAAGGGGAGAAATTGGCTCGAATATGGCATAGACTCTATTAGCACTTGTTTATGAGAATAAAGTGATCAAGGTTGAATATATATTAAGGATAAGTACCACATAGCGATGGGTTGTTAGTTCCCACTTCCATCTTTGGTGATCAAGAGTTTACCTTGGCTACATATCGACGCCACCAAAATTCTTACTCTTCAGCACCTAAAATGAACTATCCTCTCGGTGCTCACAAATAACTCTTCTTCAATGCCCAACAACATTTTTCATCATTAATACTTGAATGGCTACACCCTTAATAGATGGGAGTATCCAAGCCATTGATGCTTGGATTTATTCCTTCCTTTGTTTCCCTGGTTTGACCTTATCATCGGTGTATCAATTGGCCTTTATTCCTAGATGCCCCTCCATTTCTTGTGGATATTAGCAAAATGCAAGAAAGTTTTCATCGATGGTGGACAAATTTTCCTGGCCAGCAAAAGGGAAAGCATGTGCCATCAATGCCCTTGAATTTCCTTGACATCGACAATGTTGAATTCCCTGTCATCGGTGCTTGGATGTGCCTTTACATCGACGATACAAAATTTCCTTCATATTGGCGACCGATGAGAAATTTCCTCGTTGGTGATGGAAAATATTTTCTCATCGACAACTAGAACCATTTTTCCGATCAACTCCCCAATAGTTTCTTGTTTTTCGATGATTGGCCACAAGTTTCTCATTAGCACTATGAATATTTTTGTTCCATCGAAACTTCCTTATATTTGTTCATTGGAGATTTATCTTTGTGTCTGTCGGCACTTTGACTGATTCATCGACACTTCCTTAAAAAAAAAAAAAATGCTTTGTAATTGTGCCCATTGATGCTTTGACTGATTCATTCCATCAGCTCTTCCTTAATTTTGTTAATCAGGTATTTGCAATTATGTTCATTGGATCTTAGTAATTACATCATCAAAGATTTGTAATTTTGTGCATCAACACTTAGTCTAATTCTTAGAGTGAAGCCACATCGGCTGGCACGTACAGAACAAGGTACACATGAGTGCCACATGGGCACGATGATGTAGTCTTGCAGGAAATGCTTATGAACTTTGAGAGATCATACATTCTTGTCTAAAGATCAAAACCAAGTGTATTGATAGTTGTTCGAAAATCCTTGTGGAACATATTTGACCTATAAATGTAGCCTCGAAACTAGAGGTGTTTAAAGAAAGTAGTTTAGCGAAATTTCATAAAACTTTCATACGCCCCACCAACATAATGAAGTTTCGGGGTTGGGTATATTACAAGTGGTGTCAGAGCTATGGTTCAAACACTAATCATGTATAGGCCAAACATAAACCATAGAGACTAATATTACTAGGACCTTAGTACAAGTATTGAATAAACTGGGCTAAGGGTGGTGTGAGATCAGCAAAAGGGAAAGATGATAGTTAAAAGGGTCATGAATAAAAAACATCTAACAAATTTTTTATTTGTTTCAGCATGCGGGAAGAGATACAGAGAGTAGAGTGAATAGTATTCAAACATTCATCGATAATTTGTAACATCGCCACTATAATCCCTAGTTTAATTAATGCTTAACGTAGATATAATGTGTGGCTACGACCAAGCAATGTAATATGTGAATTGTATTTCTATGCTTTAATAATAAAAATGTGATGTTAGCTTCTAAGGGGACATGGACAGAGATGGAGGCTGAATTAATCCACAAGAGAGGGGAGGGTATAGGATCATCTCCAAGGGGGGTCCAAGGGGGAATTACCCATGTATATTAATTCAACCCATTTTCCCTAAAATTCTTATTTGTATATGAACCTTCTAATTTCTGATTGAGTGTTCCCAAAGCCAATCATTGAATACATATAACAGGGTGAGTGTGAGTGGTCACATCCCAAAGTTATTGGACACGTGGGGGTTGAGTACAATCATCTTGGGGAAGTGTGTGAGTCAAGCAAACAAGACAAAAGGAGGAAATTTGTAGGGGTTGGGACATCAATTTATTGAAAATCAAGTTTGTGCATGAAGAGTAAGTAGAGAGGAAGAAATGGAGCTTGGATCTGGTGCAACCATGGAGGGAGAATCCCAGAGCAAGTTGGAGTCTATTGGAGCATATAGCACTGAAGAGCCAGGTCGTTAGGCCTGGAGAATTAACTCCTGAGCGAGTTGCACTGTAACAACAAGTGTTTGTTGTTGGTTGCTGGTAGCTTTTCCTAGAAGCAAATTCCCTTGAGTTCTTAGTTGAAAGATCCTTGGTTACCTATACCAAAGATACCCTAACAAATGAATGGGACATCCAAGGTATTGACATCAGTGAAGGGGTACATTCCTTAGGTTGGGCAGGTCAAGAGGAAGAGAGTTGGTGAAAAATTGGGATAGTTGTAGGAGAATATCAGTGGGTTGTGAGTTTTATGAGTTGTGAGTGGAAAGTGAGAGACCACTCTCTTTTGTGGATTGCTAACCTCATCTCAGGGGTGATTTTTTGTTGATATTTGGAATAACAAGTATATGGTTGGGTGGAACATCCATCCCAAGCAGCTAGTTGCACAACATATTTAAGAGATAATTGTTTTATCTTGTTGATGTGTTATTCTTACGTGTATAAATGTTGTGCATGAACTCTATGTATAAGTTTGATTATATGTTGTTGTGTTTGAGTTACTAGTTGCATTTCATGAACATTTTAGCATGTTGTAGATGCATATAAATAATGGTGACAACTAGTAATTAAATCTGGTTTTAATTCATAGTTGTAAGCTACAGGAAATTAATTAGCTAGCATAAATTTTGTATTTATGAGGATTCAACACCGTAATGTCCCTCAGTTGGGGTGGGGTACGTTACATTATGGTATTAGAGCCATCGGGTTCACACAACGGGATTGAATGGGCCAAGAACGGGTGCAAATTGAGAAATTTGTTGTTGCAGACTTTGGACTGTGTAAATTTGGGGAAAATCAAAGAAATTACAGTGAAATTTTCCAAATTCATGAGTAAATTCAAATTTAAAGGAGTTAGATCAGTTTAAGAGAAGTTTAATGGAGGCAATCTACAAGTTGAAAAGTCAAATTCGACTTGGAATGGTTGAATTTCGAGTCTTAATGGTTGTTGTAGAGTTGCAGGCAGTTTGGCGAATTGGTGACTGAGATTGCTTTTGATCTCGAAATCGATGATAGAGATTCGTCATGATAAATTTAAAAATTCACAATGTTTTAGTTGTTTTGAAGGTTGATCAAATCAACGAACAATTGAGATTCATTTTTGGTCGTTGGGAGGTTGGGGCCGATTAACGACCAAGATTCATTTCAGGGGTTTTTGAATGGATTAGATCAATGATCAAGGTTCGTTGATAGAGTTGGGTAAAGTTTGGGGAATCAACAGTTCATATCATTTTGATTGGTAGATCAACGATCCAGATCAATTAGAGAAATGTTGAAAATTTTCTAAGTGTTGAAGTTCACCAAGAGAACTCGTCGACAACCGATGGTTGGGTCAGCCGGAATGGTGAATAATTTGGTTTTTCCAGAAGACATATTTCACATTTGATGGTTGTGAATTCAGTGAAGTATTTTCAATTGCCAATGGAGAACGTCTATGGATGATGGGCCCATGGTCACGCGTCGGCTAATTTAGTGTAGTGTTTTGAATAAAAAAAAAAGGATCATTGATGGGTCGATGGTCTTGCATCGGTCGATTCGATGGGGTGTTTGGGTCATACAAGAGAATTGATCGATGGTCGAATGGAGGGAAGAGGGTGATGATGTGTCATGCCATGTCACCATCCACATGTCATGTCATGTCAGCATCCATGTGTCATGCCACATCAGCCAAGTTGACACCTCAGGATGATGTGTCATTCCATGTTAGCATCCACATGACATTCCACATCAGTGTTTTCCACGTCATCCAACAAAGATGGTCGATGGCCAACGATTGGGTTGTCCGAATTGAGGAAGTGTTTTCGTTAGTCATCAGGGATCGTTGATCATCGATGGGTCGATGGTCAGCCAAATCGATAAGGATTTCCATTAATAAATGAAGATCACCAATGATCGACGGTCAAGTCGGTTGGTTTAGAGTTTTATGCAAATCGGTCATCGAGGAGATGGGTCAATGGCCGATGGTTGAGTCAGTAGTTTGTGGAAAGTGTTGTGCGTGTCGGGGGAGAACGTAGGTCAGTGATGGTTGATGGTTGAGTCGACAATTTGTGGAAAGTGTTGTGCATGCTAAGGGAGAATGTAGGTCACCAATGGTCGATGGAGCGAAGATCTATGATTCATATTTCACCCGAGTTGAGATCGACGACTTAGATTTAAATGGTTGTTACAGTAGTAAAATAGTCAATTTTATGTAAAACAATTGAATTTTTCATATTTTTGAAGGTAATTAACTTGCAAGGAATTTTTTAGGGCCTAAACGATGATTTTAGCAAATAAAAATACACATTGACATAGTGTACCTACTCAAATAAAACATCTCGAGGAGAGCTTTCCAACGAGCTAAATTGTTCTCAAAACAGAGCTCGTATGAGAAAGTTACAGCCAAAACAATTAAGGGAAAATTTTGGCACAAATTTACTTCCAGAGGGCATAACGCCATCCTCAGAAGTTCGTTTGGGGCGCAGGAGAAGTCGATGGAAATATTATGATCCATAGAAGATATCCTTAAAGTCATATTTGGAATATGGGTACCCGAAAATGCGCAGGAAGAGAAATAAGAAACTTGTAACATACACGTATAAATTGGGTAAAACAACGTAAAATTCTCTGGACCATAACTTTCAGCTCGGAGATCGGATTTGAGAAAACAAAAAGTCATCAGAAAGATCCCGAGGATTAGAATACATTTTTCGAGCTAGAATTTTGATTTGGGAAATAACAATTTTCATAAAATTAATAAATCTATTTCTGTAACAGTAAAAGAGTGGAAATTGCAGCATGTAAATGTTGTAACTTTTCACTTGGAACTCAAATTGAGGCATGAGTGCGACCATTGGAAAGATATTTTATAAAGGAATGCATCAAGGGAATACAAATTTGAATGGGTGCAATGTGTCCATCGTAAATTGATGACGAAATGACCTGCATTCTAATGGATGAAATGTTTTATGCTATGTGTGTTTCTAACAATAATTATTGCATGCACATTTCTTGCAGAATTATAGGTACAAGAAGGAAAATTTGGTTCTTATATGAGGACTGGAGTTATGGAATATGCTAAAGGATATTAAATCCACGAGGAAGATATCATAGTTCTTCATGTCAACATGGGAAATGTTGAGACATAGTCAAATGGAAGAAGATACAGACAAGACCCTGTAACTATGAGAAGCCTTCATAGATAAGTGAAGAGCTATATAGATGATAATGAAAGGATTATGAAGGCCTAGGAAAAGATACTTTAGAGTTTGAATATGTTGCACACGAAAGTCAACAAGGACTCTGACACTAAGCAATAAACTAGTGCTAGACAAGTGTCAGCATCTAGATCCCATAGAAAAAGGGATGATCATGGAAATAATAGGTAGTCAAGAAGCATAAGCAAGTGCCATCATTCTACAAGGCATTTGACTAGAAGAACTCATGCAAGTTCAATCCCAGGGAGTAGCCCAAGGGTGTCTCATGTCTGGAGGAAAATGTAAGGTACCACATCTATTATATTAGCAAAATAAAGATATAATGCAGAGACTAATACTGATATAACAACAAAATACAGAAATATTGCTGAGATAACAACGAAACAACAAATTATATGGAACCACAACTCGAGAATTATACCTTTATTGACAGGAAACAATGTTCACTTGCCTCTTCGAGGGGGCAACCTCTAGCAGAGCATAGCTCTATTACAATAATTTTCAAAGACAAAAATTGTCATACTCTCTACTCTTATTTATACTAAATCTATCTATCCAAAAGAACAATCTAGAGGAAGATCCTTCTAGAAGCAGAAGTTTTTATTAGGTCTTCTTACAATTGACTTATTCCTCCTTATTGCTAGGCATTATTAATATTGACCTTTATTACATGGAAATATATTATTCTACCCACTTGAGGGGTTAGGTAGGTTAGGTCCCTAACATACCCTCCCCCTTAAAATCAACCTTGTCCTCAAGGCTTGAGATGAATAAATTTATGAAGAATGTTAGTTGGCTCCCAGGTGGCATTGATGGGAGTTGTATCTTTCCACTAGACTAACAATTCCTTGATGGTGTGCTAACAAAGACGATGCTCACGCTCATCCAAAACTGCTTGTGGTTGCAACCAGATGGATCCTTCTTCATCCAACTCGGGAAGGCTGGTTTGAGTTTGGCACTTATTTGCAATCATCTTCTTTAAGCAGGAGACATCAAAAACATGATGGAGCTTAGAATAACTAGGCAAAGCTAACTGATAGGCCACCTATCCCATGTGCTTGAGAACTGTATAAGGACCATAAAATTTGGGCGCAAGTTTCTAACAATGTTCAGCCTTGAGTGAAGTTTGTTTATAAGGTTGCAGTCGAAGAAATACCTGCTCTCCTTCAACAAATTGATGTTCTGAGTGACCTTGATCAACTTGTTACTTCATGCGATTCTAAGCCATGACAAAATTCTCTTTGAGGGTACGAAGAATAGCTTCTTGAACTGTAAGTTTTTGGTCAACCGCTTGAACCTTCGAGACACCTGACATGTAGGAGAGAACAGAAGGAAGATTTTGTCCATATACTGCTTCAAAAGGAGTCATGGAGTAAAGGTATGGTAAGAAGTGGTGTACCACCATTCAACTAATGGTAACCATTGATCCCATTGATTTTTCCTTTCAGAGGAAAAACACCTCAAATAAGTCTCCAAACACTTGTTAACAACTTCAGTTTGACCATCATTCTAGGGATAATAGGTGGTGTTGAGATGCAATTGGGTGCCCTATAGCCTGAACAGTTCTTGCCAAAAATTGTTGGTGAAAGTGGGGTCTCGATCAAAAACAATATAATGATGCATGCCATGAAGCTTGAAGATATGATCCATGAAAAGTTGAGCCACAGTGGATGCAGTAAATGGATGTTGAAGAGCACAGAAATGAGCATACTTGGAAAGACAATCAACTACCACCATGATGACTGACTTATTGCATGATTTAGGTAATCCCATAATGAAATCCATAAATATGTCCCTCCAAATAGTGGGTGGAATCAGAAGCGGTTAGAGTGTGCCAGGGACTTTGATTGTTTCTCCCTTGTTACGTTGACACACATCACATTCTACCACAAAAGTGTGAACGTCCTTTTTCATACCATCCTAGAAAAAAGAACGTTTGACCTTGTCATAGGTTTTGGTAACCCCTGAGTGCCCAGTTGTGGGAGTAGCATGAAGCTCAGAAAGCAATGTGGATTTAAGTTGTGACTACTTACTTAAATACAAATGACCTTTGTAGCGAAGCTCATCATTGTGCCAAGAGTACCTGGGGGAAACTGGAGAATTGTCTTGCAATTGTTGGATTAGACGTGAAATTTTAGGATCTTGTAGCCATTGCTAGCGAACAACTTGGAGCCAATCTGGTACAATAAAGTATAGGGAGAACCGGGACCCTTCATCTTCATATTTTCGAGAAAGAGCATCAGCAACCACATTTTCTTTACCTTTCTTGTAAATGATCTCATAATCATATCCAAAGAGCTTAGTTACCCATTTTTGTTGCTCTGGAGAGGAAGGTCGTTGCTCAGAAAATACTTGAGGCTTTGATGATCTGTCTTAATTTGGAAGCGTTTCCCCAAGAGATGAGGGTGTCAGAGATCCACTCCATGCAGAATAACCAACATTTATTTTTCATAGATTGATTGGCCCAAATGGCATTTTGACAATTGTTTGTTGGTAAAGGCCAAAGGTTTGCCCTCCTGCATAAGGACTACTCCAATTCCTCTCCTAGAGGCATCACATTTCCAAGACAAAGGTCTTTGTGAAATCAAGAAGGTCCAAGACCGGAGTAGTGCATGTAGCCACCTTCAATGCTTGAAAGGTCAGATCAGCTACAGGAGTCGAAATGAAAGAATTCTTTTTAAGTAGAGCAGTGAGAGGTGCTACAATCTTTCCATAATTCTAAACAAACTTACGATGATAGCCTGTTAAAACCAGAAAACCACGCAAGATTTTGATAGTCTTGGGGTGAGGCCAATCCTGCATTGCTTCAATCTTCTTAGGATCCAGCCGGACACCAGCCTTGCCAACAATATGACCCAAGTACTCGACTTCCAAGGTGCCAAAGGCACATTTAGAGCGTTTGAGGAAAATATGATGTTGAGAGAGTAGATGAAGAACTTGATCCACATGGGAAACATGGGCTTTCCAGGTTTTACTATAGATGAGAATATCATAAAAAAAAACTAAGACAAAATGACGGAGAAAAGGACAGAAGACATGATTCATGAGGCTTTGGAAGGTGGAGGGGACATTACACAGGCCAAAAGGCATGACCAAGAATTCATAGTGACCCTCATGAGTTCAAAAGGCAATCTTGGGGATGTCAGTGTCTTGCATACGTATATGGTGGTAGCCAAAACGTAGATCAAGTTTGGTGAAATACTGAGCACCACTCAACTCATCCAAGAGATCATCAATGACAGGAATGTGAAATTTGTCCTTGATGGTGAGTTTATTGAGGGCACGAAAGTTAGGACACATGCACCAAGTACCTTATTTCTTAAGTACCATAACCACAAGAGAATAATAAGGGATAGTACTAGGGCGGATAACACCCACTTGTAGCAATTCTTGCACTATTTTCTCAATTTCATTCTTTTGGACAAAGGGATGACGATAAGGGCGAACATTTGGAGGAAGAATTCCATGAACAAGGGGTAAGGAATGATCATGAACACCAAGAGAAGGCGGAAGTCCCTAAGGAGTGGATAAAATAGCTTGGTGTTTGGAGAGAATAGCTTAGAGGTCAGGATGCACAAAGGGTGTCTCAA